>JAHWFP010036325.1:20093-37660 GCA_023313725.1 Lithobius niger
GTCCGTAATGACGAATCTTACTTGTTTCTGTGCATTCTTGCTCGAATCCGCAATGTCCGCAATGACGAATCTTACGTGTTTCTGTGCATTCTTGCTTGAATCCGCAATGTCCGTTCGGCAAAAAAGGGAAGTAATACACTACCCCATCAGTCAACAATGAAAATATCGTAACACTCGGACTTCTGGAAGGTATTTTAATAGGCTATTGCAGAAAACAAGGTAATTCAGAAATTACCCTTTCACCCAACAACGACAAATTAGTTTTAGTTTTCATAACAATAGCCCTTTTTGCTATTATAGGATTGTGGCCATTACAGTCAATTAATAATAGTAATAATAATAATAATATGTAGTAATAATTGAGGCCTTTCAGACCAAAAAAAAAATATTGAAAACGCATTTGAGGGAGCTGAGATATTAACATAAGTACCAAATAAGATGGCGGCCATTATATTTGACTACTGTTTTTTTTTTTTAAATATTGTGCAAGCAATCTTGTTTCCAGGAAAAAAATGTAGTGCTAAATGAGGCTTTTCAGACAAAAAATTATAGAACATCGCATTAGAGGGAACAAGAGGTATTAATATTAATGGCCGCGTCTTGGTATTGTATTTGGGTTTGGAGAAGGCTCGCTATCCTAAAAACTTTGTCTCGTTATGAAGTACAAGTGTATGCAAAGTGGGACTTTCCAATCATGAAATGCAGGGTTATTTTACTCTCCAATCCCACTAACTATTCTATTATGTCGGACAACTCAAAAGACGTAATACAAGGAAGACTTAAATATTTAATCCAGAAGGAAAACGAATACGATTATATTCCACTCCTTTCATTCGGGGATTTAGTAAATCCGGAGCAGAACGACCCTGACAGCAGCAAAGTAATTGAGACAAGTTCATAAAAGGTCTTCAACAGGAAATCGCAGCTACTGTATAGAATTGTAAAAGTAAACAATACAAACGAAGTAATCGAGCAAGTGCATATCTTTAATTTAACTTCAACTTCGTTACAACGGGGTGAAACAAGCAGCGCTGCTATGCAAAACTCTACGGCCAGTAAGGGATTGCATGTGGGGAGACCGGAAGAAGTGAACCTCGCTAATGCGAAAACCCCTTCCCTACCTACAATGCCAACAAAGTAAGAGACTTTCGTGGCCTAAGGCTACGATGGGTATAACACGAGTTCAATCTGACCAACGAGGGACCAGTGTTGACCCGCTCATGCTAACCCATCGGGTACTTAAGCAGGTACACGACAGTTTTAGATTCGCAAACTTCGATCTGAAACAACTACCTTCATCCCTCTACCTTCAATACAACACCATTGGAAACGGATGCCATACCATGTGACGAGAAAACAACTTCAAGAAGTCAAAGTAAAATAAGCTCAATGACTACAACCCATAATACGACAGTGTGCAGTGGTAGGGGAAGGCGTCAAGCCACCAGACCGCACGACACTATCACAGTTGTAAAGGGTTCTGCTCCAACACGGACATGGCATTCAAAGGGGTGTTTTTCGCCATAGATGGGAGATAAAAACGGGACACTGAAGGAACTACTGTATGTGTACAAACACAACTAGGGTTTTCCGTCAGTTGCACCAGATTTACCAAATTGGCAGTCACAAAACATCTAAACATGAAGGATGGGCCTACAGCGCCACCCGCAAAACTGACGTCATCACGTAAAAAGAAAAGATATCAAACTGCGGAAAAACGCAAAAGAGAAGTGGAAAATCAAGCATTTCCAATTCATTGGCCAAGAATTGGTAGTAAAAACTGTTGGCAAGATCAAACAAGACTCGCATCTATTCAACCTGGGATTAAGCCGTTCGAAGCCTTGGAAAGGAAAACACCATCATTGCCACAACGTCAACGACAAAACTTCGAGGACAAAGTGACAAAGAAATATATGACAAGTTTTCAAAATATGACAGTGGTAAGCGACGATGAAGTTCGGAAGGATATATTTGTCACCACCAGCTACGTTGATAATGTGAATGCCACACCACAAGCTGAGCCAGTGGATGAACCAATATCTACACCACCAATCCCACATCAAGCGGAAAGTGCCAATATAATTCCATTGACAGCAAAACTTTAATAGATTAGGCAAACCCAAAACCAATGAATGTACACATCCCAAACACAGGAGTGGTACACAGTAATACAATCACACACAGCGAAGCTCAACTCGAAGATCTAGACGACCTCATCATCACAACTTGTGTGAGAGAGAAGGAAGCCTTCTTTTATGACTTAAAGGATAATATAGACGCGGAGGATAAAAAAAGACATGAATTAATAACATAACAACATCCAGTCTTTTTTCTTCTCCTCTCCATGGACCATGTGTGAACTCAAATACAAATTTTTTTTAAATTTAAATTCAGTGAAGTATGTACACAAACAATTAAGTGTAACCTATGTGCCAAAAATAATACGTGAAAAACGAAAGTGTGTGTCTTATATACATGTAGTGCTGATAAGTGTTAACAAGGACTATTTTTTCTCCTATGAACAACTAGTTCAAATTGCTTGAAAATCAGAAGTGTGCATAAAATAAATAAGTGCTCCAAGGTAAATAAATCAATCATCTTTTCATACAAGAATTGACAGGGTAAGTGTAATTTTTTCTAAGTGTATGTATATATGTACAGTACTAATTCACATTTTATCAATTATAATACATACAGTATTTACATTACTTAGTGTTTTTTTGCGTATTAAATATACTGTACATTTTATAGTATCTACAATTTTTTTAACCAAGTGTATACATTTTAGTTTAATAAATAGACGAATGGGTGAAAAGGAAATTGAATGATGGAAGGTTGAATGTACCACACTCGATTAGTAATGCCAAATTTTTCACTGGGTAAGGTAACTTTGTATATATTTTTAAATATTCGACTGTTTTTAGATTATAGGTTAGAATGTTAGTTTAGTCTAGTCTAGTTAATAAAATAATTTGATTATTTTTCAGACCTAACTACAAATTAAGTAGGCTGGGATGTTACGCTTGGCCTAGCGTGATTCCCTCTCTAGGACAAGGAGTCACTAGCACGCTTAGCTTTACGTCAATACTCCTAAAGCTGTAGAGACACATTTCGGCAAATGACCGGCACTTTGTCATTCTGCGCTTGCCTCACACTAGTTTAAAAGTAGCAGGCAAAGGCAGATCTTGGACCAGCACTACAGTTGTCGGGACCTTAAGCTAGAGAATCATACCAAAAACAGACGTAAATATTGACGACTCAGTCTTGAGTTGCCGTGGTCGAGGGACCTTTAGCTGCAAACAGAGTTTTTAATCGATTCTGGTACACTTTCCCCTGCTACAGGAAGCGAGTAGAGGATAAACGTCTCAGACATTAACCAATATCTTCTGTCATTGTCAGTTATTTCCTTCATGTTACCATTAGGTAGCAGATACATATGTTACATCAGAGTGTACAGCTGTCAATTCTAATATTTACTTATATCGCATGAACGTGGGAGTGAAGTATCCTCATGGCGGATATATATACCTGAAAACTATTCATACAGTTTTTTTTTTAGTTTTAACCCTTTCAAATATCGGATATCTCCCTTCTTATCAGACGGCTGTTAGTTCAGAAGACCATCCTGCCAAACGTTACCACATTACTGAAAGGGTTAGTGGTTTTATACAATTTTAGTAGATAGCTTTAATAAATACTGAAGTATTCATCCTGTGGGTCAAGATATACAGAAGCCAAGCACAAATTTTGTCTTTACTTAGTTTATATAGCCTATTTTCCTTATTCCATATTACTGTTCGATTGGTAAATTATTCCTTATCGATTAATCAATCATTCCTTCGTACTTGGTGGTTGGTGCTACGTGATGTTGCCTGTCGACATAAACCTGTATCATAAACTATTCTACAAATCTACTAGGTATCGCTAAAATACATGGAATGTTCAAACAATGTCCAAAAGGTCGAGTTAACAGAAGGGAATGTTCAGAATGTGTTAAACGGGACGGAAAGCCAATGGGCTCGAAATTGGTTAACTAAATACGGATGCAAACCTATTTACGTTGCCTTTTGGACTTATATGTCAGACTACCTGAACGGGGAATCGAACCCACGACCTCTGAAATCAAAGGCCAAGGTCCTACCGCTGAGCCAGACTGACCGATCTGACCGTGTCTAAGCTATCTGGCCGTGTCAGTCTGGCTTAGCGGTGGGACCTTGGCCTTGATTTCAGAGGTCGTGGGTTCGATTCCCCGCTCAGGCAGTCTGGCATATAAGTCCAAAAGGCAACATAAATAGGTTTGCATCCGTATTAAGTTCAGAATGTGTTCGGAGTGTTCAAGTGATGCTGAAAATGCCCAAATAATGTTCGAAGGTGTTCTAAAATATTCAACGTAATACGGCCTATTATTGTCTCATTTCTTGAATTATTGCACTTAGGATTGATAACAGTTCATGAATATCCTTGTTCTGGCTTTAAAATTAATTTTTCAGGGTTCTCTGCTTAATCAGTTAGGAGGTTAGTCTTTTTAAAAGTCACTGAAGTTGTATTTTCTTCTTTTATGTGGGCATCTTCTTTATCTTGGCGTCCGGTGATGAGTCTGTAGAGGACAGGAAGTGAAGAGGGGATTAAGCAATACTCGACTCCTTTGCTCACTGACGTAAGCACTCAACAATCGTTAATATTATGACATAATGCAAAGATTGATACAGCCAAGTGTTAGACATAATGGCTGTCATTCAACATATTGCCAAGACCTACACGCCTGACTGAATTGGATTTGTGTTTGCCTTTATTCCTTTCTGCTTCGTCTCTGGTTGACCGTTATTATTCCAGCGAATTTGTTATTGTCTCTTTTTCTTTGCTTACATGGATAGTATAGTGGTCTTCTTGTTCTGTTTTTCTGAATAACTGAAGAGCAGGGAAAAGAGATTTGGTTACTGTCGGGGACACGTGACGGAGATGTTGTTTATCGCGGGTCTAGCCGACGTCAGTTGCGCATGGGGGCAGAGCATGAGATCCATCGATGGTAATAACGTTGCAGAGCTTCTTGACCCCCACGAGCCCGGTCGCCATATAAGAGTTGAGGTCCGTAGATCCTTGGTGTGAAGTAATTAAGTAATGGCAGAATAAAGAATAACGTGTATCATTAAATGGTGGTCGAACAACTGTGATTTATTCCTCCATTAGGCCCTGCGCAAATTGGGGAGCCATATGAAGCAGCAGCCAGCAGCCAACTCGGGAAACCAGCAGCCAGTCTGTTGCCCACGTGACAAATATTGGCTTCCAGCAGCCATGAAACATCGACAGCCAGCAACCAGTAGGAGCAAATTTGAGCAACCATAGCCAGAGCAACTGATAGCCATAGCACTGAATTATGGAATACTAGTGGACCTCGGACATTCTTGCGTTCTGTAATTTTCCTTACTTTTTTGGGGAGGGGGGGGGGGGAACGGCTGGGGCTGAGGCTGGGTAGGCAAAATCTGTGTAATGCTACATGGCAGAAAAATAATTCCGACTCTGCCGGGCAGTTATTCAGTGGCGAAAATTCATCTTGTTGATTGCTTCTTATTCTCCATAAACCTGTAATTTACCCTTTACTGGAAGTAATCTATAAGCATTATCCTGACGCCATAATCTAACATTATAAAGCAAATATTCAAGACAATAGAAGGTGATTAGGTGATTGTTTATTTGTTTTTGCTTTCAGGGAGCACGAGCCCAAACTGGGTTATTTGCCCCACGACAAGACAAAGTTGTTTGTAGTTAGAGAACACGAACCCAAACTGCATTATCTGCCCCACGACGATGAAAGGGACAATTTAGCTGGAGAAATCCTAGCGGAAAACCCAGGATCTTTGACATGCCACAATCGACATGAGAACGAGGCACCACACGGACAAGGCCAAGTACCACAACAACTGAATAATGAAACAATGAAAACGGGCGAACGTATTAATTCTTTTGCCAGGTTGAAACTGGCATGTTGTTGCCTCGACTAACATTAGCGCTGTGCGGTCATCTCAGCTGCAAGACTTAAATGACGTCATGCAAGAAGGATAGGTTTTTTTATTCGCACACAGTACGGATCGCTCAAACCGAAGCGACTGGGAGTAGGGGTGGAGCGGTGGATGCATAATTTTCGTGCATTTGGCAGATCGGTGTTAGCCCGGCTCTTGGCATTCTAATGTGATAACTAAAGAGAATGGGAGGGGGGAGGAGTACAATGCGTACGTTACTATTTAGCCTATGATTACGGATTAACTAAACCTAAATGGTAATTTTTTTTTGTTTTGGGGATGAAGACCAAACCAAATATTTCCAAATGCTGCAAAAGGAGGAGGAAGAAGGGGAGGAGCAGTATTTAATTCAACTACCCATCCAAATTCAAGTACGTGTTGCAAAGGGGAGAAAGGGAAGCTGAAGATGGGTAGGAGGTCGGGAAGGGAAAGAAGAGGGAAGGGCTCGGAGAGGATGGGGGAATAATGTAGGGGAGAGCGAGGATTGGAGGAAAGGGGAATTATTGGGTGAAGAAAAATTGTGAACATGCAAAATTACCCATCAAACCAAACACTGGATGAAAACCGCGAAATGAAACCCTGCGCTAAACAAAACCCCGGGCAAATCCGGATGCAACTGCCAGTGATTCATGAAACGTTTGTTGAAACGCCTGCAATTTGGATGAAAGTGCGGGTGCGCATTCGTTACAACAATGCGTTTTGTCATTGTTGCCAGCTCGGCTGTATATCACTCAAAAGGTCATTAATTGTAGGATATATGATCGATATACTAGCATTCGTACCCGGCTTCGCCCAGGGTTTTTTTTGCTTAGGCTTGAGCGATCTCTACCGTGCGAAAATTAACTGTCCTTCGTTCATAACGTCATTTAAGATTTACCTCTGTGACGACCACGCAGAGCACATTGTTATGCGAGGCAATAATGTGCCAATTTCAACTTTTCAATGCAACAACATAGGCTAACAGTTTTATCTTCTGGCCAAAGAAATGACACGTTATCATTGTAGTGGTGGCTGTTGTGTTTGTTATCCTTTGGAGCTTGTCGTGTTTTTGCTATGAGACTTTGCCTTAAAATGGAGATGTACACTGCTCGCATTATTTCTAGTGTGGCTTCGCCCTGAGTATTGTTTTGCCCGCGGTTGTTTCCCAGTTTTGGGTGGGTGTGGCCTAAACGTTGAACGTGACAGGCATTTTCGCTTGTTGGAATGCTCCCCTTTTACTCCCATCCTGTACGTGCCCTTTCCCCTGCTCCTTTCCTCCTATCCTACCCAAAAAAAATTTCTTGTATGGTTCAGTTAATGCGTAATCACATGCTTAATGGTAACAGACATACTGCCCCCCCCCCCCCACCCTGGCCACCCTTTCAAACTCTTTTCTTTCTTCTAAAGAGCAGACGCACTGCTCCACAAACGGGTAATTTCCGTTCAGGCCCTCCTCCCCACTCCGAGTTTATCGCTTTAGCTAGAGCAATCCGTACCGTGTGAAATATAACTGTTCCTCGTGCATGACGTCAATTCATACTTGCCTCTGAGATGACCGCGTAGAGCAAATTGTTAGTCGAGGCAACAATGTGCAAATTTCAACTTCTTTTCAGGCCACCAACGTACCAGTTTCAACTTCTAGCAAAAAAAATTGAAACACTCGCTAGTTTTAATTGTTAGGGGTTCTCCTTTTTCGGGAGTCGTGTGCATTTCTGCTATATGAGACTTTGGTTTATAATGTAATATGGTGCAAGAAAATCTGAAGTAATCACCTCCACACTGCACACACTTGTACAGTGTATCTCTGGGCTAATGCCTGTGTTACATTTTTGCACATTAAAATTTAGTACTGTCAACTTCAAATGGCACCTATTCGTATGATATGTCACGCAAGAATTTCTCAGCTTGTTCTGAAAACGCTTGTGGAGTGAGTAGCACCGGTATCAGCCCAATCATAGGGCTTCTCACTGGTGTGTAAACTATTGTCAGTGATTTTCATTTCAAAAGCAGACAATATGGGCCACTGTCTACGCCACACTGTGCACAATGGTTCGTTAAATTACGACATTCTCATGAAGAAAGACGGCTAGCCTGTTTTTTTTATACCTGCCACATTTAATTCCATCTATCGTAATCTTCCCTCAATACACTCTGACTGAGCAACGATTCCCGCACGTCATGCTCGTTGCCCTGTAGACGCTTTGGATCCCACAAAATACGCTTATCGAACATGAAATAAACACTTTTTATTTTTATATCTAACTTGCGCGTCAATTCTGCAAACATGTTCTTCGATTATATGTTGTTTCTTGCCTGCATAACAATTCGTCAGCTTTGTTTCCTGCGAAGTGGACTGAAATTCCAAGCGCCATGTTTGCTGAAATGCCAGGATGTAGCCTCGTTTTGGAGGTGGAAACCGTCGGTTGCGCGCAACTTGGCTGACTGGGTCTGAATTGTCCAGACACGGGAAACATGGCTGCCGGTTTCCTGAAAATGGTTTCAGGCAGCCACTTGCATCAGCCAATACGGCGGCCAGCAGCTGCTGCTGGCAGCCATTGGCTCCTGGTTGCTGCTTCATTTGGCTTCCCAATTTGCGACGGGCCTTTGGGTACAGCGTTGACTCCAGCTAATGCTGCATTCTCCCACTGCTGTCTCCTCGCTTGTACAGCATAAGGTTAAAACGGTAAAACTGTCTAAGTATTCTTTATGAATAAAATGGTTTTTCACCTAGGTGTAACTAGATGAACGGTTGGGGAATGTATTTCCCGTCGTCTTCTCTACTTCCGTGGGACGTCTTTGGCCTAACAAGTTACATTACAGTAGACTAATTCGCAGGCATAAGCTGAGTAGCCATCTTGTTTTTCTAGGAAGAAAAAGACAAAGACGTTTCCCCTCATCAAGGAGTTGAGCAAGAAGGATGCTAAAAAGGAGGTGAGTGAGAGCAGGAGTGAGGAGGTACGCAACAGTGGGGTCAAGATGTCTTCATACAGGGGGCAGCAATTAAAACAACCTGCTGAAAGCAGTAAATCGTCCCAGAGGATACAACAATCTGTATAACTACTTTTCTATCATTATTACTGGCTAATAGCGGTGAGCGTCCAAGAGACATTGAATATATTAACTGAGCAAAAAAACGGCTTCGCCGTTTAGAAAAAAACATTAGGGCTCGTATCCCCATACTCACAGCCCTGAAGGTACACGAATAAAAACGCATTATAGTTCACTCGAACGCAACGAACTATAATTTGTGTTCATTTTGTGTATGCATTTTTATATTTCAATTTTGTAGCGTTTTGCTATTTATGGCGTCTATATTGTGTGTGTTTGTGGGTTTACGTTTTGAGAATTGGAGTACAAATTATAGTTCGTTGCGTTCGATTAAATTTTAATCCGGTTTTATTCGTATACCTTCAGGGCTGTGAGTCTGGGGATACGAGCTCTAATATTTTTTTTTCTAAACGGCAAAGCCGTATTTTGTACAGTCAATTTGTTGGCTTTTTTCGCTTCAATTTTATAGCCTATGTGTCCACTGTCCACCAATTTTTGTTTTCGAAAAAACGGAACATTAGAAATAAATACTTATGTTTAGGTTCCGCCGAAAGTTTGTCCCATGATTATTATTTGATAGCAACACATTAGCGTATTTCTTGATTTAGCATGCGTCGTCTCGATGAGTAGTTGATTCTGGATTGTTTCAGTATCGTGGCAACAATCGCGGAAACAATTCAACTGGCTTCCCGAAGCCCGCATTGAAAAAGTAAATAAGTCACTCAGTCATGTTGGCCGCCCAATTTTGAAGCCTCAAAATTCAAGACTTCGCACCCTACGGTTTAAAACTTGAAGATTTACGGAAAAATCAAGACCATTTAATTTTGGTTCTCTGCAACGAGCTAGCTAACTCAAACAACGACAATGTTATTGTGCGCCTCGCCTACTGTTACCTTATGGTTACATGTTGCAGCATTGTAACATTTTGACATTGTTTGCCGCTCCGCCGCCTCCTCCTGTCCAATTTTCTGAAATTCTCGTGCGCAAACGAACTCTAATAAGCACTAATGATGGTACAATGTGTAATCAACCACAACTTACAACGGTAAACTGTACATGCCTCTGCCGAAGACTATTGTTTAAGTATTGTTTACACAAGCATTGTTTACCAATCGGGTGTCTCTTGACTTAACTGCTCAGACGTAATGCTGGCTTCTTCAGTAAAAAGCTGCACAGTGATGGGCATTAGAGATGCTGGCCCCACGGAACGTAAAAGGGAGATAGCTAGGTGGGAGAGGAGCGAACCGTTGTGTATCAACAGGGTTGGTTACAAGGTGTAGCTAAGTGCTCACACATTGCTAACGTCGTAAGGGGACATCGCTGATGTATTTGATTGATTGGACGGCGTTTTAAGGGAAAGATAGTAGCGTGAAGTAAAAAAAACAACACACTGTCTGGGGAATGAGGCACAAGGTGGTGTCTCAACCCAGGAATTAAGTGAAACGACAATAAATGTATAGTTTCAAAATAACGGTATTACACAGGGTATTACAACGGTATTACACGAATTACTGACATATAAGTGACGATATTAGTCTAACATATATATCGTTAAAGTTTAGTGTGCTTAAGCAATAAAAATACTGTTAAATTTAGAGCTTAAGCTCAACAAAGAATCTAAAATAGGATAGGTGTAACCTAGTGGACCAAGTCAGTGTACATGTGAAATAGGAGGAATTTTAAGTTGTTGTTAATTTCAAATTACCGTCAAGGAGAAAATGTGACAACTGGTCAGGGGACACGGCCCGGGTGAGCAAATCAGCTATAAGTTCAGTACCAGGGCAAATTGCAGACGTAAAACGTTTTTATCAACCAAAGAGCGTAAGAACCACACCTTACATGTGAAATGCTTCATGCGGGTACAGCAAGCTAAGCTGTATACAATGTCAATCCTAGATTGGCTATCGGAATACAGTATACAGGGAGAGCCAGACAGTTCGGGTAGATCAAGTTCAAGGAACATGTAATGACCCAACGCAGGTCTTTAGCGCATCTTGAGGGCCATCACCTCGGCCTCAGTGCTGCTGAGCGCAACCATTTTGAATGAATGAATGAATGAATAAATTGAATTTATTGCGTAACAAGCAAAACGTGACAAGGAAAGGGTCAGTTGACCACTAATATCGTCAACGTACAAAAATAGAAAAAGAAAACATAATCAGTTATATAAATTCTTCAAATAAACAAACAATGCTGACCAAATTACAGTCGATTGTAAAGAAAAACTAATAGCCACTAATTAGGTACTCACTGAGGTTAAGTTGATGTAACTCAGTTTTAAAAACATTTAAGGACGGCACCAAGACCAGATCGACAGGAAGGTCGTTCCACGGCCTCACAGCTTTAGTGTCCTCCACACCAGCAAACATACAGCAGCCCTAATTAGGTACCCAGAAAAATTACTGATAGGGTGTCAGAGAATTAGGTATACCTTAGTGCGGTAGGATCAACCAGGGATAGGGTCAAGCAATCAACCAGGTTTATACGGCAAAAAATCAACACACGAAAAAAAAAATATTACATGATGAGGTCTGTGAACTGGTATAAGAGGGTGCAAGGGGGATCCTCGCTCACTAGCTTTTACTTGATCAATACTAAATCTGATGGCTGCTTCTCGCCTTTACCGGAGTACGCAGCTTTCGAGTTGTCTATATGCCTATTAGCAACCATGGTAACGAGGCAGACGCAAATCTCCTCCTAGTGCCTCGTGACACAGCGTACGATGCTTCCAACATTTGAGCGTCCATTTATGACAACAAGAAAACAATTTTTACTGCAGTACAAGACGACGGACTGTTTTTTGTATGTCGAAATTCGATGGTTTGTCTTCGATTCGGTAGCCACGAAATGGACGCTATATTGGATTTTGAATTCTCGCTGCGAGAAGGTATTTATTCTACCGACGTTTGTGATTGCTAGATGCTGTACTTTGAAGGAGAATAACAAATTTGGAAATAGCGTGAAATGTCAACAATCTTGCAGCAATGTTTAAAATTACTGTGGCACTTTGTTCTTTATCCGTGTTGTTATTTATAATACATACAATTTGTTATCTATTATCGCATTCATTTAGTAGCAATGGGAAACTAATCATAAATAAATAACGGTCGACTAGGAAATAGTTTTCGGCGAGCGAGAAGGCCTTTTTGCGTAAACGCGCCGTTATGGACCATCCTCCCAGCAGGAAATTTTGAATTGAATTGAATTGAATTTGTTTTATTGAGCCTTAAGGCCTACAAGCCATCCGCTCACTCTACAATAAAACTACTTACTAACTACTTACAAACTAACCTAACAAACTAACCTAAAATACAAACTAACCTAAAGTACTTGTAGAACTGGAGAAATGTTGACATTCCAAAGCTAACAATCAACTGCGAAAAATTGGTTTCAACAATGGTCCAAAAGGGGAAAATGCTCATTCCGCGTCGTCTCGCTACGCTCGGGGAGCTTTCATGCTGCAAGGCACTAACTCGTACCCAAAACTGCGCGTGGTTAGCCACATCTACAGCAAACATCTTGCCAGAATTTGTTTACGTAGTAAACCATATACTGCAGTTTCAACGTAAGTTAGGACTACGCAAAGAACTAACTCATCGCCAAAGCTGCTCTTATTTTCTACAAGTAAGAGAACCAGCTAATGGCTTTACGTGTACACTAATGGTAGGTTCTTGCTATTTGAATCGTTAAAAATGCAGACGTAAAATATTCTTTACACCCTTTTCTGTTGTCAATGTACTTGCTTTACGTAATTTTGTATTTAGTATTTAATATTTTTCGTATCTTCACAAAATGTTATTTAATTGAACTTCTAAACGGGAACTCTGCGGTAATGGATTTTAAATACCCATGAAGCAATTTCAACAGCCTTCTCACCCATACAGAGCACGTGAGTAGTAAGATAGTGTGGAATTCGCTCAGAGAGAGAAAATCACCAAGATGGCCGCCCCCATGCAAACCGTGAAGGGAGACTTGGTGGGATTCAGCCCCTCAACCCTCGCTTCAGCCTAACGGAGGTTTAGCCTAAAGTAGTCCATACACATGATGTTAAATTAAGCCAGCCAACGCAGTGGTCCAGTTTTGTAAGGATGTTGTTATTGCTCGCCTTGATTCACGGGGCTTGGTGGCTTGAGACTTGATGGCTACAGCCGTTGGTTTCGGGCATGGCAAATCGGGCGAATTTCGGGGGCAATTTCTAAGTTAAGGTCCCAAAAGTGATGTTGATCTGTGGGGAGTCGAAATTGGAATCCACGCACCAAGCCATGGGCGCACGGGCCATTAAGTCACCAAGACCTCCACGCCCTGATACAATGGTGTGGGTTACAAATTGTGCAAAGGGACTGTTGTTACATTGAAGTTGGTTCACAAAATGGTTTTAACATGGCCGAATTGTTGGTAATAATGAGTTGGTCTTGTAGTTGATTGTAGTAAGTCCAAAACTTGATCGGTATTGTAGCTACCACTGATCTTGATAATGGCAACGGCACAGGACGGGTGCTGCAGAAGCTGGGGGCGGGGAAAGAATAATCCGCTGACCCCATTCAGCGGTCGTACAAGAAATTTTGACATAAAAAAAAATTGTAGGTATTAAACGTGTGACAAGGTGAGAAAAACTGGTTGAACTGGAGGTGGTCTGGTGCCGCAACGACAAATTGTTTGAACATAAGTTATATCATAATCGAAAAATGTGATGTAGATATAAATTTCAGAATTAACTACAGAGTCAAAAAAAATATATGATAAAAGAGATAACCATCTCTGGTTACTATGGGCCCTAGCACCGGGCGTCGCCAGTTCATGCTTAGTTATTGCCCCAGCAACACAATCAGGATCGTAAACGGAAACTATACAGTCGCCTGAATCCTGGCACGGGTCTGGACCGGTTACTCAAGCCTAAGCGGCGAGATCCCTTGACATGCAAAGTTGGTGATACATATTAGACCAAGGCCCGGCCTAAGCAGAAGTGTGGATGATATTGATCCCGAACTGATAGCAGCTTGTTCTCTGCCCGAACCCAAAGAAATAATAGGGGACCTAAGCTAGTGCCAGACTCAAAAATGGTTATTCATTTTAGTAATTGGAAGTAAAATTATGAAATGTTACTGGAACCTAAGCGCCCCGATGATTGTGTGACGCCCTATTAAATGTAAATGGACTCCAAATGATGAACCTAATTGTTAGTTGCAGGCTCCTGATCTACAACAAGTCATGATAAGGCGCGATTATAAACCCTAACACTTGCCACTCACTTATGTAACGTGGCGATAGCCGAGCCTAACGAAACGATGTACAAATACCACCCGCGATTTAACGCCTAGCCAGTGATTAAATTGTTATCGTAAAACAGTGAATTAATTAGGGCCCGCGATTTGACGCTTTAGTCAGCCACCAAATGATTGATCTAATTAGGCTAATTAACAACAATTGTCCTCTTCCAGCGCGATTTAACGCCGACCTGGAGGGGTGTCAATTTCATTAAATTTTGGCCTTCCAGCAGATGAACCCATCTGAACATGGCGTTTTTAGAGACTGACAGAGAGGAAGAGTTCCAATTAACTGAATTCTTCTGGACGGCCCTGTAAAACGTAGCACGTTCGTGGATTGACCTGCAATTTTGATTATGGCTAACCTAAAACTTGTTGTAGGGGAGGTTTGGGAGGATTTTTCTTAGGTGTGTCAGGGGGCTAAAAGCACAATATCAAACACGGCTGATTGTTTTGCCGGAATTGTGCCGCAAATGATGAGGTGCAAATTTTGAGCAAACAAAAATGATGAGTCTGAACGAAAATAATAAAATGAGTATTTTTTTCAAACATTTCTCAACTTATGAACTCACCTTAAATCTTTATACTTATTCATTACAAATGGAAAATAAAGTTGGTCCAGGTCCCATAGTTGGATTTACACGTGACAACAAAAATTCCTACTTGTAAACAAAAGACAAACACAAGAAAAATTCCATTATGACAATTCCAAGCCGATTCAAATTAGTCGAATTCACCGGGTATTTCCTCCACAACTGGACGTAGGTTATTAATATGCTGAAAACCTTTCTGCAAGAGCCCTGTTGCTTCTTCACGTACTTTGTATACCAAGGGAGAAATTTTGTCAGCAATTATAAACGGTCCGACCCAGCGTGGTTGCAATTTCCGGGCAAAATAACTGGCTTTGTCGGAAAGAAAGTGACTTCGCACCCAGACCTTCGATCCGACTTCAAATTCCATAGGCTTCGGAAAACGTTCATTAAATTTGTCATAAGTATATTTTCTGTCAGAATGTCTAATACGACGTATACGTGCGATCGCCTTACGTAGATTTGAAGACAAATTTGCTGCCCATAACATGCTACAGGTTGGTCAAGTGCCTCCGAAATTGGGGGTTCAATTCCTATGTCGATTTCTCTGCCGAAATTTAGATAGGCAGGAGTATGGCCAGTTCTTGTGCCAATCGACGAGTTTAGGCTCATTACGAACATAGGAATTAACTCATCTCAATCTCGTGGGTGTTCACCGCAAAATTGTGCAATCATGCGTCCTAACTTTTTGCACTGTAATTCTGCGGGTGAGTTACTTGACGGGTGATAAAGGGTTGTAACACGTTGTTTGATCCCGAAACGTCGGTACAACTCCCTGGTTACCAGGGACACCATACTCGAGCTGCTGTCGGACGTTATGACGCGCGGTAGACCGAAGATGGGAAAAACCTGATTTATCAGTAGGGTTACTAGCGTTTTTGCATCAAATTTCTTGCAAGGGAAAGCTAATAAAAATCCTGAAAAAAGATCAGAAACCACCAGGATGTTTCGGTTTTTTGCCGGAGCCTTTGTCATGGGAAGACCTTGCTTCCAATCAAGATGTAGTGTGTGAAAAGGTTTCATAAGAGGGATGGTTTTCAACCCAGCAACGCATCGTGCGCCGTGGCCTTTATATTGCTGGCACGAACGGCAAGTTTTTACGAAGCGTTGCACAAGTTTAGCCATCCTTGGGAAATGGTGGATCTTCTGTATTCTGCGAAGGGTCTTTCGAGCCCCATGATGGCCTCCCGGGAGCGTGCTGTGGTGCAGCTCCAAAACCTGGCGCTATAAGGAGCGCGGCACAAAAATCTTTAGATTGGATTTCTCTTCCGGGTCAACAGCAAGTTCACGGTAAATTATACCATCGTCGTATACACAAGTTTCGGAAAATTTATCGACAAAACGCTGAATTGCAGGCGACGAAGCTTTCCAAGGTTTCCCTTGAAGAGCTAGAGCGAGAGTCTGCATAAACGGATCCTTTGCAGTCTCTTCAGCCAACCTTGGTATTGTCAGTTGTTCAACATCGACATTACAATTGAAGCAATCGTTGTTGAAAAGATACACTGGATCAGTTAGGTTAGGAATTTTAACCTTAATCAAGGGAGGATTAATCCTTTCCTCATCAGGATTTAATTCATTTTCGTACAAACGGGAGAGGGCGTCGGCGGGTCCGTTGTAAATTCCCTTCTGAAAAACAAGCTTTGCTTCCAGGGAGGAAAGAAACACAAGCCAACGGCCGATGCGACCTCTGTTATTCTTTTTGGTGTCCATAAGCAAAAGTGGGTAGTGGTCAGTCACAGTTGTAACGCTCTGGGCTTCCACTAGGTGACGCCACTTTTTCAGAGCATGTACTGCCGCAAGAAGTTCTCTCTCGCTCATCGTGTACCGAGCCTCCGCGTTTGAGAGTTTGCGAGAAGTCATGTCAACGGTAACATACGAGTCATCTTTATCGGACTTTTGGGCCAAAATCGAACCAATACCAGAGCCAGATCCGTCACAAAAAATTATCCAAGGCTTAGTTAGATCTGGGTGCGCAAGAATTGGAGCCTTTAACAGAGCACTTTTGATGTCGTTAAAAGCCTCATCTTCTCGACGCCCCCATACGATTTCATGGTCTTTCTTTAAAAGATCGGTAAGAGCCGAGCAACGATCTCCATACCGATAAATGTAACGCCTGAACCACCCAGAGATGCCCAAAAATTTTCTGACATCCTTCACGTTTCTAGGCGTTGGCCAAGCTTGGACTGTGCGGACCTTCGCTGGGTTCGCTTTAACCCCGTCGTCCGTCACGAGATAACCTAGAACCAGGAGTTCTTTGACGCAAAAGTCTGACTTTTTAAAATTTCCCGCCATGCCTTCATTAGCCATCATTTTAAACATGGCTTCTAAGCCTAGCAGGTGCTCGTGCCATAACCTGTTGGCTAATCCAACGTCGTCAACGTAAGAACTGCATCCGTATTGACGGATCGGTTCGACCGCGTTGGTCATAGCGCGGCAGAAATTTGCCCCGCTATTGCGTAAACCGAACATACAGCGACGAACAAGATATTGGCGCTCATGCGTGACAAACGAGGCGATTCTCCCACTTTCCTCGTCCATTGGCACGTGCCAATATCCATCCCTTAGATCAACAGATGAGCGGTATCTGCACTGGTGATACCGCTCAATAAGTGAATCAATGAGCGGCAGCGGAAAATTATCTCGCGGACAGTTGGCGTTCAATAATTTGT
>JAHWFP010036326.1:0-11848 GCA_023313725.1 Lithobius niger
AAAAAAACCCAGCTATATGAAACAAAAAGTTAGTATTGAACTTCCCACTCCAAATGACATGCCAATAATATTTTTAACCGAAATTATCGAATGCTTTATCAAGTAATTCATTTAACGTCGAAGAGGACAAAAACCTATACATGGTGTCAAAATATGAACAGTACTACGCTGTGCTACCTGGCTATGCATACAATTAATTGTGGTCAATCAACTTTTAAGTTAATGGTTCACTAACAAGATTCATGAAACAATTTTTCCCTGGATGTGGTGCTATCTTATTCTATAACAAACTTACTCTGACGGTATGCTTGCTACCTTCTGGTTAACTGCCTGTTAATGCTGGGTATCTTGAACAAGCCCGCGACTTTAGGCAGACAATGACATCCGGCTAGTAAAACTTGTGAATCTAAAGAAAGAATATGTAGCCAATCATTACTCTTTTCAGAGAAAAAAGCAGAGAAGTAAGCGAAAGTATGTGGTACCTTAGCTATTACGTTAAGAAAAGCAACTGTGGACATAAAGCATTATGCAATGAACACAGCTATCCTACCTTCCGAACATACGTTACTGTGTAACTGGCTGCTAAAAAAATGATTCAGAAATTTTACGAAAACCAGAAAGCTAATTGTTAATACAGAGTAGGTTTTATTGCAAAATATCTAACTATTAAGAAAGCTTTTAAACTTTTAGGGGATCAGCTAATGATTTTTAATATGCTGAATTTGTAATGTCTTGAGAGTACAACAGTGAATTGCTTATATTTTAATGGCATATATGTCAATCATAGGAAGCGTGAGGTTGTAACCTTGTAGTGATTGCGAATAATCTTATGCTTTCTAGCCAGATAAAAAACAGCAAAGTTGCCATATGCACGGCCATTCAATCTTCTGTGAAATTATATGTAACTATTTACATCGTTTGCAAGCATATCCTTCCATCACTTATAGGTCGCTCTTCCCCTCAGTATGCTGAGAAACTTGGAGAGATAATACGTCCCTGATAAGACACCTGACTTAATGTCCCTTTATTAAATTGAATTTGTAACAACTTGTGAATAAATTGTACTTTTTTACAGATTTTTAAAGATTTGTTTGGTTTATTTGTGGTACTTTTCCAAACATAAAAGTTAAATTTCCTTTTCATTATAATGGTACAAATCCCACTAAAATTTATTTCTTCTTTAAACTATGACATAGTAAGACACACAGGCCTCAAAAGATACTTGGATAGTGCAAACCAATAATTTTTAACCATAAATCTGTTAATTGCACATATTTATGGCACATAGAAATAATTCCCCAAAACACCCAACAGAAAGCACGAAGTAGCACGCAGTAACCAAAAACTCCCTTAAACTAAAAGATGAGATATGAACTTTACCATGAAATATGTTACAAACATGATCGGTAAATAAGTAAAGACATGAGTACGTAGACTGACTGGTACCCTTGTTAACAACAGTAAATCCCTTGTTTTCAAATTTTTTCTCCTACACAATTACCAGAGTATGGTATGCGTACTTTAACCGCTACAAATATTGTCTGAAACTGGATTGAAGGTGTGTGACTATTATTTTCGTAACAGTCGTTCTTGGTTTCTTGCATGTGCACTAAAGAAAGCTATTTTTCCCTAAATATGTTTAAGTATTAAGGAAGCTTACCATTATTGGAAATTCATGACAATCATTTAAAATAAGTATACGCTTAATTTATGTCGACAGGCTCAATTCACATTTAGAGGCGTGCAGAAAGCTTTAGTCAACTGAGTAACCGACAGCAAGATAACGGCCAAGTTATGGAAGGTCCTGCAGAAACACGGTTTCAGTATTTTTCCTCCTTGGAAGTATTTGTTAGCACTTTCCTTTTAATGTTGCAGGTAGTATTTTAATCTTATTCCTGATAGTGCAGTAGGAACTTGTTAAAAAGTATAAAGTTGAATCTTGAGAAATATACAAATTGAGCCAGTATGAAAACATATACGAATATCGTGTGGCATTGCTTGCCACTCGCAGTAAGTTATTACCGATAGTTTCAGCCTGTCAAATAGTTATAAATTTATGAAAAAGTACAAAAAAATTGTAATTTGCACACTTTCACCGAACATACCTTCTATAATTAAAACACGACAACAATAAAACTTCTTCTGCCCCTTGGCCTTGGGTTGTACCAAAATTGTCAATGAGTTTGCACACCCTTTTCACCTGAGAAATATCCATAGGCATATATTTTACACGTCATTTACATAGTGAGAAAATAATATTTCTATCTCGATTAAATTTTATCTTAATGGGTAACAAAGTTGAGCAACAATCTTAATGAGCAACAAAGTTGTGCGTGATTAACATTTTTCGATTCTCATACTGTACCCAGGTCCACAAATGTGTCGCTATTATTTAATCATAAATAATGACTGACCACAATACTCACAAACATCTAGTTTCTCTTGATTTCTATAGGGTATCATTTTCATATTCCCATAATGGAGTTCAACGCTGATTTATGTAGTTGGATAAGTGCCTAAGATTCACAAAAGCATGGCATATTAGCCAGGATTTCCACAATGTTTGCAATTAAAGAAACATTTTTTTGTCTAATACAGAATTATAATGGATTAACCTTGTTAAGTCGGGCGGAATCAGACCATGTGGTGATAAGTGTTACATTTTATTAGCTAAAACAATGTTAATAGGAAGAAATTTTTAAACCCCTAGAAAAAATTTCAATTTGAAAAACTAAATGTGTTAGTCAGTAGGCTTACTAAAATTTTGCTTTTTTAATTTCCTTGATCAAGTTACAGTACAAAAAGCTCTAATAATACTAGGGGAACATTTACAATACAGCAAGTAATATGGAATACCATCAGCAAGCAATTCTTTTCTTATTAATGAGCAAAGTTTTATTTAAGATTATGGATTGTACTAAGTTTTGTACTTCACAGAAACGAGCACTGGTATATATAACCTTTAGCACAATTGGCACAAAACTATTATATCACTATCACACTACAATAGTCCAAGTCAGTAATTTTACTGGTTTTCTAGAATAAATATCGGAAATAGAACTTGCCAAAATCGATGTAAACAATTATCTTCTCGCTTAATAAATTAAATAACTTTGTAGCATTCCACTGACGATCATACGCAAACGAAGTATCACATACTAACACCAGTTTCGTGTTCCTTCTTTTGTTTGTTTGAACCCAACTGGTCGTGAAACTCCTAAAAATGGTTTACAAAGTTCTACCTCAATGTACTAGCAAAATTCAGTTGCACCATGCTAGGCTCATGCACTTGATACATTATGCGAATATGCTTGGTCATTTGAAACCAGCTTTGAATGAAATGCATATTTCATCGTTGCTATAACTATACAACTATATTTTTTTTACTGCAGACGCTATATGGTACTCTTGTAAAATGGCTTGATTTGTGACTTTTCCGTTGGCCTTTGTGAGTTTTTTAGTGTGTTGTGCGACTCTACAGTTCATGGTAAAATATTTTAAATCATATAACGTACGCCAGCAAAATCTTTGCTAGCATTAAATAATGTGTTAAGATTGAAAGGGCTGTTAAACTGGTGTACTAAACACCTGTTCACATTTTTTGATTACAACATTCTACTGACAAATAGCCTTATATATTTTCCTTTACACAAAATATTTAGGTTTAATGCTAATCCAGTAATAATCTTTCACAGATGAAAGTCAATATTTAGTTGAGTGCATCATAAATTGTCATGAAATTATCTAGTTATATCATGCTACTAATGGTTGACAACACAGTATTAAAAAAAGTATTGTTTTAAATGAAAATAATGAAAATTTGCTAAAAGTTACCTAGAGTTCCAGAACAACCCCTAACCATCCTATGATTAACTCAGCTGACTTCCAAATCTCAGGATGTCAAAGCAATAACTCTAGTTAACATTTCAAACCGAAGCAGGGCTATAATATACTACGACGAAGGTGAGTTGCATGCATGAGTAAGATCGGAATACGTTTATTGATATAGAGGAAGTAGGAAGTAGAAAGTCAGAGGAATGTAGTAAACTTAGACTGAAGGGTAAACTGAAAGGCCTACTTATTCCATTGTCTTGTTGTAGGTGAAAGATGGTGAATTGTCCACTATACACTGTAAAATTGCTACATGATGAACAAAATACTTTGACGCTTGTCACAAAGTTGAAGATTAAAAATAAAAAAAGTGTTTGCTGTTCGTAAGTTTTTAGTCTTTTTAACCTTATTTCTAAATATTGGTTGTATTGTATTCACGTTCAATGTGTATTGCTTTAAGGTGTCCTTTTTACCTGTTATCCCATATAATAATATTAACCTTGACATAGTTAATTACTTCCAAAAATTGAATCAGTGAGTACCAGGCATTGAAAAAAATCTCATGAGACGTGGAATTTCTGCACTGAAGGAAATATCTCATTTCTGTGCATTTCTTTTGCAAGCAAATCGGGACATCCTGACGAATTTGCAAAGCTAAGGAATTTTGTTCAAATTATTATAAGAATGGAGATGGATTACGTTATGTTTGTTTCAAAGATTTGGTAGAGAATAATGCTGGAAACGTCTTTTGTAATCAGTTCTAGTATTTTGAATGCTGAAAATATATGATAACATAAATTGTATAAGAAGTTTAGGCAAACAAATTTTCGAAATGCTGTAAGGTTGGAATTTGAATACTTTGTCATAGTTCGTTGTACGTGCAATTATAGCGATTTATCCCTATTTTGAAACAAACATACCTTACAAAATTACACTCACTCCTTCCATTTCACTTATCGGATAGATCTGGGAGGGATTCATACAATGGGCTCATAAGTTAATATAATAAGCATAACAGGATTAAAAATAGCATCCTTTATGTTATGCAAAGCTTTTATGTTTTAAAAAGTCTAGAATACAGATTGAACGAGAATACAATACAACTAGTATTTCGAAATAAGGTCAAAAAGACTAAAAATTTGCGAACAGCAAACGCTTTTTTTATTTTCCATCTTCAACTTTGTGATAAGCTTCAAAGTACTTTGTTCATCATGTAGCGATTTTACAGTGTATAGTAGACAATTCACCATCTTTCACCTACAACCATTATTTTTTTCATTGTGTATGTTGCTGGAAGGTTGCCTACGTTTTATAATAATAGTATTAAACGTTTAAAACACCAAAATGATGTGTGTTTTAGAAAACGGAAGGACAAAAATGCTACTTTCCTCAAGCCAATGTTAATACGGAAAGAATATTCGAAAAAATAAATTTTGCTGAACCTAAACCCTACAGGTGAATTGAACCTATTGTAGTGCCATGGAAGATTTTGGAGCCAATTACATGCAATACATTGATGAAAATTTTAAAGCTTATTGCGAACGACCAAGTTGTTTTTGTTTTTACCAGGAGGTTCATCAAATACTAATTTTTTACAGTGTCACGGAAGATAATTGAGGCAGTAATAAGTAATTGTTTTTGGATGTGCACAGCACAAATGAGCCACACACACAGGGACCCATTTTCCATAGAGAGTTTCGAGCTCCCACAGTTGGCAATGGTGAATTGTCACGTGCCTCATGAAATCACATACCTTCCTTCATCTTTCCTGTCGGTCCTGAAACATAAAAAAGGTATTTTCATTTTCTAATTCTGAATAATGCTGCATTCAGTTCCCATTCCACAATCCAAAGAATCATTGCAGTTAAATACAGGTTGTTCTCTATTCATTCCACGTGCATCATAAACCAGCAGTACACCAAAACACACCAACCGCAGATGTAATAACATAAAGGAAATAAATTCCCCCTCCCCGAGTAGCTACGAATTCAATCATGGTGTAGGGGGGATTGAGGTTTAATGGCGCGTCGACAACTTGGTCATTAGCGCCAACCTCAGTCACAGTGCAGTGGTCCGGGTTGCCACTGCACCACACATTACAGAGATGTTATTCAAACCCCTAATCTAAATCTTGTCATACATCTGTACCTCCTGCAAAAACTGAAAAACACCGGACAGGAGGACAGACTTATCGCCCAACTGACGCGCAATGTCATGCGGAAGATGGAACCGACGACGAACACCATCAAGATGGCGACAATCAACAAGTAAGTGCCGGACCGTAAGTGGCCGTCGACACCAAGAACATTCAGGAGGGTCAACCCCCCGCAAAAGGAAACAGTGAGTAAGTCGGGTGTGACCAATTCGCAAACGGGCCAACACAACCTCCTCACGGCGACTGCGGCGACACGCGGAGTGCCACTCCTCGAGAGTGCCTTTAATGGCCCGTAACTTATTACCGTCCTGTCTGTCCCACAAGGTTTGCCAAAAAGCGTGTAACCTCAGACGCAGAGTTGGAAAGGCGTCTGAGGGAACAAGGCTGAGATCCCTACCGAGAGGGCCAGAAAGGGCCCCTTTCGCAGCAGAATCAGCTTGTTCATTCCCTGCTATCCCAACATGGCCCGGGATCCAGCAGAAAAGCACGGTTTTCCGCTGGCCAGGCAAGCGGGAAAGCAAAGCTTGGACACGTTGTGTCAAGGGGTTCCGAGGATTGTAATTCGCCAATGACTCCAGGGCACTCATGGAATCACTAAAGACAATGAAATGCGTGCCCTGAAGGTCAAGGATCCATTCCACCGCCAAACCAAGAGCCAAAAGCTCTGCAGAGAACACAGAATAGCCTGATGGAAGGCGATGGGCAACCGTTACACCCTTACACACACAAGCACACGCCACGCCAACGTCGGACTTCGACCCATCAGTAAACAGCGCTGATAACCGGCGTACTGAGAACTCAGCCGCCGGAACTCCTGTAAGTACCTTGCTGGTAGAGTGGAACCCTTCGGGAGGGACGCCAGAGCAAAAATGAAACTGCCACCTGGGACAAGCCAAGGGGCAACTGGCATTCTCCCAAGCCTCAAGACGCAGGGCATTTCACAGGCTATCTCCTGACAGGACTGCTGGAGCCTATCGCGGAAATCACCCTTACCCACCCTGCGTCTACCGACTCGCAAGTCTGGCCCAAAAACCATGGACCAAGCAGGACTGGATTGCACAGCACGCAAACGCACAGCATACTGAATGGCAAGCTGTCGCCGACGAATGGCCAACGGTGGCTCCGAGGCCTCAGCATAGAGGCTGACCACTGGAGAAGTTCGAAAATCCCCAGTCGCCACACGCAGGCCACTGTGATGCACAGTGTCCAACATCCGGAGAGTGGAGTCACTAGCCGAATCATAGACCATACACGCATAATCAAGTTTGCTGCGGACAAGGGCTCGGTAGAGGCGCAACATGGCAGCGCGATCGGCACCCCATGAAGTGCCCGACAGGACCCGCAAGATGTTAAGCGCCCGCAAAGCCTTGTCTTTAAGCTGACGTAAGTGTGGAAGCCAAGACAACCTGGAATCGAACACCAGACCCAGGAAACGTGCCTGTGGGACAACAGGAATTTGTGCCTGTCCCAAGTACAGGCAAGGATCCGGGTGCAGTGTTCGTTGGCGGCAAAAGTGGATGCACACAGTCTTGTCCGGAGAAAACCGGAAACCATTACTTACCGCCCAGGTCTGGACTTTGTTAATTGCCAGCTGTAGCTGCCGCTCGCAGGTCTGCATGCGAGCTGCCCGAAAGCGCAGGCCGAAGTCATCGACAAACAATGACTGGGGAACAGCAGCTTGCTGAGCAATGGGGTTGATCCCTACAGCAAACAAGACGACACTAAGAACACCTCCTTGAGGCACACCATTCTCCAAGATAAACGGGCGGGAAAGAGTCGCCCCGACACGAATGCGAAAAGAACGGCCTGAGAGGTAAGCAGAAAGCAACAGTGGCATCTGTCCCCTCAAGCCATAGTTATAGAGATTATGGAGAATCCCATAACGCCACGTCGTAATCATGGTGTATGTTAAAGTGAGCATGCAAAATGAGTTCCACAGTTCAACCACTTTTATTATATCATATTATAAACAACTTCTCCCCGTAAGCAATACACTACATTAGTTCACTTGTGTAGGCCAGCGACTCGCAGCAGTTCGACCATTAATACTTGAAACTTTATTTAAAGTTCCACATCGCCCATCCAGCTATCAGGGTAAACATCAAGTACCTTTAATACTCGACTCACTGTGCTTTCACCTACGAGTCACTGCTAACATCAAACTCAACTTAAATTTGATACAAGCACTTTATTAGCAATTGCTGAAATAGAACTAAAGCTGGACAGAGTACAAAAAGAAAGACAGGACACAATAAAGGGTATGAGTCACTTTAATAACACAGAACAACGTCATGCATTGGATTTACATTACGAATTCAACGAACATAATGAGCGAGTCAACAACAAAGCGAGTAAACAAACAGGTCAAAATCATGTACCAACAAGGAGCTAAATCCTTAATATGGCTATAAACATATGGTACACTGCTCACACCAGTATCATCAATTCAATGTTTACCATCTTGTGTTCTAAAGACAGCCTATTTTGAACAATATCGCAAATAGTAACTTTAAAATTCCTAACAGCCATTTACTCAAAGGAAAATTAAGTCTGTTCATTTAAACATTGTAAATAACCATCGCTAGTAACGACATTCAGCAGTACATTCTGATGCCTTTTCCTACCTTTTTCCATTTATCACAAAATGACATGTACAATTTTGACTTAAGACGTATAAAAACTGATATTGGAACTCCACTAATTTCGGTTCTGTACTCGCTAGGAAGTTTTGTATTAATCTTGTTGTACAAGGAGCGTTTGTCAGGTTAACTGTTGGTGTAATAATGTCAGCCAACATATTATCATACAAATCGGGCATAAAGAGTGTATATTATACAGATGAATGAATCTGTATCAGACGACAGTACTTCCACCAAATCCACTGATCGGGGTTTCTCACATTAAACAAATGAACTCATCGCCTTTAGACAACAGGAAGAAAAATAATTCTGACGAACACATGTTAGAGTAAACAACATTTGATACTACTGTTGCTATATTCTTGTCGGAATACAGCCATTTCTGCAAAGGAGAAAAGTGGGGAACTCCGAAACGGCTGTGTCCTCCTCTTTTACATTTGGTCAAACTTAATAACAAGCGCAGAGTCGACTTAGTCGGCTGTTGGATAACCACTCAACTGTTGCAACAACACAACTGAGTCTGTTTTAATAGGACTGCCAGGCAGAGGTATACTCAACAGATTTGCAGAGAAATAGTCAAAGCCAGCTGAGAGATAGACGGGATGCTTATTTGCGACCACGGGTCACACAGATCTCCCTCATTTGCATGTCTGCCTAATCCCTGTACATACGAAACAAGAAGATATGGTCCCAGTTTATGAAAAGAGAAACGCTAAGTGCAACAAGCAGTTTAATGGCAGAGTGCGGTACTCTGCCTCACACTTCTTATACCAACAACCAAGTATAGGTACTATGTAACGAGTGTACATATATAAATAAACACACATAATTCACAAACTTATGTCGCCATTTAGTTAGTGGACTGAAATGTGGTTTGATATAACATTTTCTAAAAAAAAGGTTAAGTTCAGGAACAAATGTAAGTTTAAACACTACAGTGGATAACGGATTAACCATTAGTTTTTTTGTGGATTAAAAAAACTAATATACAATTACATAACTTAGTGGATAATCACTGATTCTTCCTTGCTGTTTCTTTAGCTGTAAAATATGTCATGATACATATATCACTATTATCAACATCAGGTGACATGCACGCAAACCTACGAAGGCTTTGCTAACGTATTCCTCCCAAAACTGGGTACACAATGTTTTTACTAATTCTTCAATTCATGAAATCTTGATCCATTTAGAGACTAACGACACACACAAGAAGGTACTAATTGGACCGGCATCAATGGTCTTGCATAGTTATATAGTAACTTGGCCGGGTTAACAACAACGATGTTCGGGAGTAATGGCCTTACACACTAAGGACTTCATTATCCATCACATGAAGGTCAAGCAGTCTTTTACGATAAGGACTATGCTACTTATTAACTTGTCAGTCAAGTAGTCTTACAGAGTAAGGTCTACACTGCCCATATCTTAAGGAATTAAGAAAAAATGTTGAGGATAATTTTTGGACACAATAATGTATGTTTAATGCTCGTACACAAAAGAATGAATATGAATGAAATAAAATTTCTTCACCCTTGGCATGGTAAAAGCAGAAGAGAAATAATAAGTCTTGTGGAACAAGTATTAATTCAGGTTCAGTTACCTCAGGAGATTAGGCCTCTGTGGAATTAATTTGATGACCTATTATGCCATTAATGCTAGGTATACCAATGAAAATAATAAACACTTTAGGAATTAAAACCTTTACATACTAAGTTACCACATCTCTGATAAAACCACATCTATGAAAGGTGTAAAAAGGGGAACAAGGACCTTAAACAGTAAGCTAGTACAATGGTTACCATAGAAAAAACCCATAGAAGTACTTAAAAAAGGCTGTCAGTTTCACTATGCAAAAAGAAACGCTTTCTTCACTAGGATGTATGGTGAAACACTAGGTATATAGAAAAACGTTGTACGTTACTTACAAAGGCAAAAAGAACTTATTCCTGTTGAACTTGCTTGTACTTGGGGCACAACACATACATGTACCTCTAATTTATCAGAGGACATACATAGATACATAGCCTTTGTGAATCAAGGACTTAAAAAATTGAAGTGATTTATTGCTATTGCTGGGCACAATCTTGCTTGGCGATATCAACATGTGGTTCTGAAGGGCCTTAAGGGCTTTGAAGGGCCTTCATTCTAAGCTGGTTGGTCATCTTTGTTCTGGTTTTAATTGATTTTGGTCTGTTGTCTTTACTTACCTAGCTACATTCCATTATGGATGAGTGATAGGCGCGTGAATATAGCTTTAAAAATGGCCAAACATAGAAGTAATTAGTACAAAGATAAAACCACTCACTTTTTAAAACTGTCATAAATAACATCAAAAGTCTACCAAAATATTATTGGTGGAAAGCCGACCGAATTCGACACTTTCATTGGTATTTGTTAATACTGAATTCCCTTTCACAGTTAGCAAAATTATATCCCTACTTTATTGTTCCTCATGAAATTTCCTTTCCAGTGATACCAGACATAACCGGAAGTAACTAACGGAAGTACTACTAATGTGTTAGTGAAAAGACACCTTTTTTTCCAAAATGGTGTCTGAATATGACACTCTGAATTCCCTTTCACAGTTAACGAAATTACACCGCTATGTTTATTGACATTTCTCTTCCAACGATACCAAACACATCCGGAAATAACTACCGAAAGTAGTACTACTGAATCATGATTAGTGCATAGTAAATGCCGAAATGCAAATAATAGTCCCAAAAATTGAAGTCATTATTCACGTTGTGTGAAAAGCATTGAATTTGGTATGGATGCAACCAGAGGCTAACTGTAAAAAAGCTATGACAGCAAGTTCAAAAACCCCGAAGGGGGACTTAATCCCCCAAAAAAGGTTATTTGGCTTTACTCCTAAACTGTCAATAAATCAAAAGCAACCCTTAAATCACAAAATCGTATTATCATCCTTAATTCGCTCGAAGGTTCCTTTTTCAGTTGGTTGTTATAACGATTTCTTGCTCTTGTGAATCCTTTCATAGCCCTGAATGAACATGCTTACATTTTCTGAAAGGTAGGAATCTGTTCTTTCAATCAATTCTAACCAAAATTGTTCAACTTAGACCGGGACCACCCAGCAACCATTTAAAGGTGAAGAGATAATGGCATAGCAGTGAAAGTATAGATGATTTTAAAATTCAAAGTGCTTACTTTACCCTCTAATTGCCCTAAATGGACTTACTTAGGATTTTCTGAAAGGTGA
>JAHWFP010036327.1:0-15482 GCA_023313725.1 Lithobius niger
GGGATATCGCCCATCGGGTGATAAATCCCATACAGTTCGTCAGGGGTACTATAACTATTACATATTGCTGACAGATTTTGGCATTGTGAAAATTAGGAATCGTGTGATAAGTACGTAAAAGGGGTTACCCATGCACCTGAAAGAGCAACGTGAATTGCCAGAAAAGCAAATCAACATTGCATTTACGGTACACTTGAGCTACTTTTGAAAGAACGTATTGAATGGAAAAGGGGTTTATTTTACACAAGTGCTGTTATTGCAAATAGTAATCTGTGCATACCAATTCAACAATATCTATTTACCTTTAATGTGATATTATCAGCTGCTGCGCATACGCTGGCAACACGATATATAGATACGAGCACGCAATACGTTAAGCTTGCAGTCATTAAGTCATAGCTACCACTGTTAAGAATCCAATATGCGTCCAGGCACAGCGAAAGAGACATGCTTGCTAGCAAAGCACTGATGATCAGAGAAAAAGTATTCTGCACAGAATCGGCAAGTTGACGTAAGTGATCATACCGGTTATGGACATGGTTAACAAATTCGCTCAATGGTTTCAGCTTTGAAACCATTGTTTCTTTCAATTCTGCATCCAGGGATGAAAAACACTCCGCACACAAATTAGCAGCAACAATGAAGAACGCAGCTGCAAAAGTGTCGTAGCTAGTTTGGAGAAACTCGTACGCCATGTCCACTACGGCCTTGGCATCGACATGACTGATAATTGTCAGGGATTTGATTACGTTATACTTAATTGTATTCCCAAAGAAAAGCGCAAACTGAAGGAAGTTGTGTGTGAAATGAAACTGTCGCTTTCTGAGTCTTCCGCTCAATAACTTATCCACATTTTCTAAACTTGTCATTAAGCAGAGAAAGCGTTTTTCTTCGAACAGTCCAAAAGCCGCAACCAAAAGTAAGAAACATATGGGTATTACGTACGATCCAATTGATACCAGGGAGTCGACTTGATTAAGGTAAGAAACACCAGAAAAAGCGAACACCGTTTTTGCTACAATAACCCCAACTATGACGATATTTGCCAACGCTTGGTACAGTAAGCTTATTCCGTGTATCCAGGGACGAGATACACTTCGACTCTGGTGATTGAAATCCCAGGTAAAGACTCCCAAAAACTGTCCCAATACAATCGCAGGACGACACATTTCGTAACTAACTGAAGAGTGCCCTGTTGTTTTGACTGAAGATAGGAAAGCAAGTTGTGGTGGACTGGCTCTATGAAACATGACTGGCGTGTAGTATTGGGCCATCACCAGAAAATCTATAATGGGTAAAAAAAAAAATACATTGAACTTTTCGTCTCACTACTAAATGGAGAGTGTAAAAGAAAATGAGAAACTACATATTATATTTTGTTTATACTTCTACCTTTTCAGCGAGCATTTTTATATGGATGGTTGTTTATGTTAGATTATCTGAATAATACAAAGTAGCACAAATTGTAGTAGAAGAAAAATCAGTCCAAAGAATGTGCATAAAAAAAAAACACACAATGTTTCGGGGGAAAAGTATCCTACAGTTTCAAACTTCAAATGCTAAAAAAATATCATGCTGTAGCGAAGGCACTACATGTACCCATACTTTAACACTTTGGTAATAGATCTCCGTGAAGAAGTATCGCTTTTAGTTGGTTAAGTTACGATATTCATCCCATATCTGGTTAGGTAAGACAGCGGGGGAGATGGAAATAAAAGTCTAGGGGAGATTTTGCTCGAGGTCCCGGGTTCACTGCGGGGTTTTAAGGCCGTCTTGAACTCGAGAAGTACAAAAATTACAGCAATAGGCGCAATAATCAAAACACTTCAATTCAATGCCAAAAAAAAGAGATGCACTCACGAAAGTTGTCTTAGGTTTTATTTGATAAGAAGGGGGGGGGGGGAGCGTCACGTTACGGAATACATTTTAAGTTAGAATGATGCCAATAAAATGCGGGAGGCATTTTTATTGAACGTCTCGTCACGAACTTGATGAGGATGGGAGATTAAATCTCGTGTCCTCACGTAACGGAAAGATTCGATGACACCAGTATGAACTTCAAAATAAACATCACGCGGCAGGTTTCCGATCAATGAGATTGAGAAGCATCTCGTAACGGGACTATTAGTAGCATAATATGAACGGAAATTGGCTTCTCGTAACGGTTTAGCTGATACGACGGAAACAACGGTAAATAGGCGTCGAACCTTTGACCCAAAATCAACCTTGCATCATGGAGCCAAATTACTATTGCAACAGGTTGAACAGAACATAGTTAAATTTTGAGACACTAAACGCCACTAAATCCCTTTTTGAAAGGATTCAACTTAAAATCTCGACGAATTTTGCTACTACGAGTTAAGCAGGTAATGCGGGGAAGTTCCATCTAGCTTTACGACAACACAGTTCAAGATAATGAAAATAATTCAGTTACCTTGTCGAAGAGCTCCCATGGCGAAGATCACTGCTGGAAGAAGTTACCACTGCGGCGTTCCTACTTCAACTCGACATTTGGCAGCACTAATTCGGTTAAGGTTAAAATTTGTTAAAATATCAGAAAAACTACATTTTAAGTTAAAAACCAAAAGTGGCTCGGGCAGCAGCCAACAGCCGACGACGCGACTCAATCGTGGTCAAAACAAGACAGACAGACAGACAGAGGTTGCGAAAGGTCGAGGTTATATGTGGGAAACCGAATTTGCATATCAGGTGACGGGACTTGGGTTAACATCACCTGAGATGCTTCAAAAATAAACAAATCAAGATTTAAGTTTTAATTAAATTTAGTAAACGCCTAAACAAAATGAACAACCAAGCAACAACCGAGTTTAATAAAGTAAGAATACATTTTTATTTAAGGTTTTGTAATTTTAGGAAACGTCATAATCGATGGCAAAAAGATGACGTAATGATCGCGAGCAAGTAAAGTTATTAGAAGTCGCAAATGACGTCATGAGGTACGACGGAAAAGAAAAACACTAGTGAGTTAATGACGTAAGGACGCGAGCGTGCAGAAATTGAATTCAGGGTCAACTGTGACATCGGACCAAGGAGCAGACAAGCGACTCAGCCGCCGATAGGCGCAATATCGAGCTGAACGCTATCGAGAAGTACGATAGAAGACCCGGATAACCTGAAATAATAGGTCATTTGCGAGAAACGGACAGCCCAAATGTTGAGGGGTGGCAAAATGTGATAACGCGATAGCGATAGTGCGATAGCGCGAGTGTGATTTTGACACCCCGAAAAATATGTACTGTTCCGTTTCGAGCCAAAGATCAATAGTTTCAGGTTAACCGGGTCTCTTCACGGATATGTGGTTTAATGCTAAGGTGTGACGTCAAGCTAACTTACCGAATTATTTGAGTTTTTAAAGATTTTTGTTTGTAATATTCATTCGTGAATCATAATGAATTTTAGAATTGTTACATGCGACTTGAGTAAATTCCTGAACGGAAGCTTCCGGGTTAGAAGCTTCTTGTGTACGAAGTCGGAGCGAAGAGGAGAGACGTTCCGTAATACCGATGTTTATGTTTTAAGGTAAAACTGTATTTTTTCAACTTTAATAGTTAAATAAGATGAGAGTATAAAATGCGCTATTCGCTTGAGTCTCTTAGGTTTTTAGGTGTATTTCAAAGTGTTAGTAGCCTAGTTTTCGTATCGTTTTCGTAAGCCGGGTTAGGCTTAGCTTGCGACATTTTTTTTCCACGTTGGTCCCGTGAAAAATGCCGCCAGTTGCAAATGCTCCTGTTTACGTTGATTTTGCAATTGGCTATACTGTCTGAACTTGTGTTGTGTAGTCTAATATGAAAAGTTGGTCATGGTGGATTAGAGGTTAGATTACCGAAAAAGTGTGGGTTATCAAAAAATTGTGGGTTATCAAAATTAGCCCACGGTGACGTGTGTGGGTTTTCAGATTAACCGTATATAACGATTACACTTTTAGTACTGGGATATGTTAGCGTGATGTCACCACCGTGCATTAAATACCCATAAGGCACTAGATTTAAGTCATTATTTTGCGAAAACCTAACAGGTTGGCAGCAGGAAACCAAGTGAGAAGAAGACCACGACCTTGAAACTGCTGGCTCATAGTGAGCTGTGACAGTCATGATATTTTAGTATTTTAAGTTGTAAATTATACGATGCTTTTCAGCTGATTTTTAAAAACTTTGCACTTGAAAACGTGGTGCAAGTATTCGCCGGAAAATTGCATTATTCTACGCGGTGGGATTATTTCTTGTTTGGGCGTATTTTTAGGCCCATTTTTAGGCCCACTACGATTTGGGCTGCTCTCCGTCATTCAGAATTTTGAGCCAAAGTGTTTCAAATTTTGTAAAACTCTAGCTAAAATTAATGTCCGTCTCATTTCCAGCAGCCACCCAAACTTCAAACAACTCCTAACACATACAGTCAACTAAAGTAATAAAATGCTTTCTACTTGGAATGTTATGCATATACCGGGTTCCTTTTCCCACCCGACCTGCACAGCCATTTATGTGGCACAAAACCGTTAAAAACTACGGGAAAGCTTGCCACAAACTCATTATTACAGCATTGTATTAAAATTGTTATCTCACCCAACCTGATGAAAACAAGGCACACTTCAAACCTGGCAAATTTCAGAATACTCTTCATTGAAAAACAACAGAGGGCCAGAATCTTTCATCATCTTGTATCAACATCTCCAGTTCACAATCATCATGCCAGACAACAGAAATATTAAAGAATGCTTACCAATAATACAAAATCGTGGACTATCCCAATACAAAGTGTAATTTCCATCCCCGCCACCAGACCACCTCTCACCGCTTTACACAACGACTCGTCTTTGCATTCTCGCAGCTAGAAGCTAGAAGTCATCTAAAATTCCAACATGGCGGCGGTTTTAGCTCTGTCGACTCGCAACGAAAACAGTCAATAATGCTAGTTCAGAAGCGACTGGGAAAATTTCGTCAGGAGGAATTCTTTATCTTATTGTCACGGTTTACAAGACTTAAAGCATTTATTCAAACGACGTCGGATTTAGCTACTCCAGGTAGCGTTGTTACCATGGCAATGACAACTTTGACATCGCGATTAAATTCTAGCTATGAGATTGCAAAGGCGATTCGTTGTATAAATGTGCCCAAGCAAGACAGCCAGTGACTGCTACTGCTCACTTCGATCCTGCAATTGCAGGACCGAGGTTGTCCTCCTTGCTCGGTTCCCTATTGCCAACCTGTTCATACCGGAAAGATTATACTAAATATAAAAGCCAAGAAGGGCACGAACATATATAAAAAAAATTAAAAAGCACTACTTTTTGAGAAGATAAGTTCACCTTGTCATCAGGCGCATGCGTCCAACTGGGGGCTCATATGGCGCATCTGGGCTGGGATAGGTCAGCCGGTTGCAGGTGTGGGGGAGGGGATGAGACTGTCCAGCACTTTCTGTTGGAGTGCCCCCAGTGAGATCGGTACCGGCGGCTGGGGCCGTTGGTGGTGGAGGACCCTCTTTGTGCGGCCCTTGGAGTCGCGCCGTTTGTGGATCCAGGGCGGAGCTTGTTGTACCGGGTCTTGAGGTTCTAAAAGGCTACGCAGCGTTTTGTATGAGGCCGTCGCCCGTCCTCTGCCTTGGTTCCCTCTTCCTGTGCGGTGCGGGCAATGGCGTGTAAAGAGGTTGTTTGTAAGGGCAGTAGTGATGGTGTATTGGTTGGTCCGATTTAGGGTGAGATAGTTAATTAGGGTACGGTAGTGTTAAGGACTGATCGCAAAGTGTATAGGCAAGTTGGGTCAATAAACGTAAAGTAAGTCTTATTTGAGCATATGTTTGTTTGCGATCCTTCAGCTTAATAAAATCATAGTCAATGTCAAAGTCAAGTCTTACTACCGTAAAAGAAATATAAGTATACCGGGTGTCCCAAAAGTCAAGGGTCACCCAGGTTATAACCCGGGGATGTACCGGGTGTTTATGCTGATATACTGGGTATTTTTTATCTTTGTTTATGCAGAAAGATAAAAAAAACCTCGGTATATCAGCATTACCACCCGGTGTGTCACCCAGGTATATCACCAGGTATATCACCTGGGTGACCCCTCACTTTTGGGACACCTGGTATAGTCAGTCATTGTTTGGCTTCTACATTGTTAGCGGTTCTGACCTTCAACTTCTCAGCGTCATCGCGTTATTCTCATAAGGGATATCTGAAACAAAACCCACAAGGGTGAAATAACCCGCCGAGTTTCAGCCAATCAAAGTAGTGACATCAGAACAAAAGTGACTGCCACCAAGTTGCTACATTAGTTGCCAAGCTAATCCCACAGTAACAATGTTCCAGTTTTGCATTTTCAGAGGGATTAGCTTGGCAACTAATGTAGCAACTTGGTGGCAGCCATTTTTGTTCTGATATCACCACTTTGATTGGCTGAAACTTGGCTGGTTCTTTCACCCTTGTGGGGTTTGTTTCAGATATCACTTCTTTTTTTTATTTTTATTTTTTTTTATTTTCACTTTTCACGAAAATCTAAGTTCGCTACGCACTTTGAGGGAGCGTTTAGCAAGGACAGTTTTCTCGCTTACTAGTTTTTACTTGGTCAATACTAAATCTGCTGGCTGCTTCTCGCCGTTGTCGGAGAACGCGGCTTTCGAGTTGTCTATACGTAGTAACCATGACAACAACGCGGACGCAAATTTTCTCCTCGTGCCTCGCGACACGACGTACGATGCTTGCAACATGACAGCGTCGATTTATGACAACAAGAAAACAATTTTTACTGTAGTACACGACGACGGACAGATTCCTGAATACCGGCATTCGAAGGTTTGTCTTCGATTCGATAACTACGAAATGGACGCCATGTTGGATTTTGAATTCTCGCTGCGAGTTGCTATTTATTCTGCCGTCGTTTGATCACTGCTAAGAGCTGTTTTTTCAGCGAGAAGAGCAAATTTTGGAAATAGCGTGAAATGGCAACAATGTTGTAGCAATGTTTAAAATGACTGTTGCTCTTTGTTCTTTGCCCGTGTTGTTATTTATAATACATTTAATTTGTTGTCTATTACCGCATTCATTTAATAGAAACGGGAAATTAATCGTAAATAAATAACGGTTGTCTAGCAAATAGCTTTCGGCGAGCGAGAAGATCTCGTTGCGTAAACGAGCCCTGATGCATGCGATTTTAGATTTTATTATCAAGGAACAGTAACTGACGAATTTTTACCCGTATACCTCAAAGCCTCAAACATCAACAATAAGTAGCGCGTCCATTGTTTCAACAATGTTCGTGTTGCCGATTATTTGTGGTAGTCAGTTTGCATTGTTATTTGTTAACTAATAAAAAATGTGGACCCTGTGGCGAGAACGCTTCTGGATTACGGCTGTCTGGGACCTCTTGCTAGGCAGTGCCTAGGCCTTCTCGGCCTTCTTGCCACGATACTCGGGAGCGACCAGCCGTGGCATTTCGGCATTCCAATGGTTGTCCACCCTACCAATCCGTGGGACTAGTGTGAGAAATTTCGTTGGTTTGTTTAGCACCCAGTCGGCGAGGGTAGTGGGGATGAAGTCAACGTTTTTTGCGACTTCTCCTTCTGCCAGGAGTCGTGGTCTGGGGAAGTTGGGATTTTTGTCCAGGAACTTAAGTTGGGATATTCTCGTCGTCTGGACGCTGTCCCATATATAGTTTTGTTGGTGAGCTTACAACTCTTACAGTTGCGCTAGATGTTAGCCTACAGGTGCCTAGGCTCTGCGTTCTTTAGGACTCACAAGCAGGACTTTCCTTTTTGAGAAAGTCCTTCAGTACGTTGCAGTTGTCCCACCCTGCTGTCCTTGAGATTGGAACTAAGCTCTATTGTGCTTAGCCGATGGGCTGTGCAGTCCGTTTATAATGGGTCCCTGGTCACAGTGGGGTTCATGGGAACGAGGCCACGGATGCCATGTCGCGTGCTAGTTGCAAGAACGTGGTGTCCTGTTGTTTCGCAAGCCTTGAACTGTTTCCTGTCCTCCAGGAGGGAATTGCAGAGGCAATGGGACAGCACAACTCACCCCCCCTCACCTCCTCACCCCCCCCCCCCCTCACCTCCTCCTTGGGCGCCATGGAAGGCGTGACGCTGGTACCTGTCGTGATTGAAGACTGGGCATTCCCTCCTCAATGAACATATGTGTCGCCTTGGCAGGAGGGATTCCCCTGCTTGTGAATGTGGGGCACCGGAAGAAACGGTGGCCCATTTTCTGTAGGAATGCAGGCGCTGGGCTCATGTCAGGAGAGTTGCAATAAGGGGTGCGGCGCTTATTGACGTTTTTGGTGCAGAAAGTAATTCCGGGCCTGGTCTCCGGGCAGTTTTGGGTTTCTGTGGCACCACTCGGTGGTTCGACTCATAGGAATTTTCGGTACGCGAGTAGTTGGGTTGTCGTGAGCTTAGACTAAGTAATATTATGTCTGTCATTAGATAGAGCGCATAGTATGATGACTTCAGCTCTATTAAGTGCCAATAAATAAATAAATAAATAAATACATAAAAAAATAAAGAGTAATAATTATTTTGATAACAGATACACTGCATACATGAAAATTGCATTCCAAAATGATTGCAATCTTTTTAGTTCATGCCTCCCTAACCGTCAAACCATAAGAGGCACGTAATATTTGAGTTAAAAGTGTCGTGAATACCAAATTTCATTCATATCTGTCGCATAAATTATTTTATATAAGCAGCATTAGTTTATAGTAGTTAGTAGTCAGCTGAAATTAACGATCTTCACGCATTTTTATCACATTGACACACTTTATGTACTTGATTCAAATGCAACTATTGTTTTCAGGGCACAAAGATTGCCCACATTCAACAATTTTCAAGCTGTTTCGCTGTATAGGTATTTATCCTCACCATAGTGAAATACGCTCAGCTTTGGTTTCTGTTAAAGTACCAACGCTAGGCCAATTCAACTATGGTTTATTGGGGCCACGCACCCACTTTAAGTCTGAACTACAGCTACATTGACTGTACACCCAGATATCAGCAACAATATGAAACCAAAGCTAGTTTGATTTTATTTGATTTTATTGAGTATTATGTGGCCTGAAAGCCATACACTCATGCTAAAGCTATCCTAACCTAGCTTAAAACTAAACCTTATGCGAACAGTATTCGCCCGCCCAAAGCTATTGGCCGCCATGCAACAATGCTGGAATTGAACAATGACTTTCTTACAATGAATTCTGACAATTGAACTTGGCAAACGAACCACTAGCGTGGTTCTTGATAAGTATATATAGTTGCACATTTTAGTGTTGTAACTTAACGAAAGATCTTGGGTTTTCCGCTTGGATTTCTCCAGCTAAATTGTCCCTCTTATCGTCATGGGGCAGATAACCCAGTTCGGGTTCATGTTCCCTAAAAAAAACCTACCAAAAATAAATAAATTAAACTATACTAGCTTAATGTTTCTAGCTGACGTTGTTTCTAGTTTACGGTCAAATATAATACAATGGTCACTTTATTGGAAATATAATTAATCAGTGACCATTAATTGTAGGTACCAAAGTTTAAGATTTTCTTGAGGCTGTTCAAGAAACGATTTACTGTGCTATTGTATTTCATAAGGAGCTCACAATACGTATTTTCACGAAAGCAAACCCATAAAACAACCAAAAGTGATGATATCATACAAAAACCCATAAGGGTAAAGAGACCCATCAAATTTTCACCATAGAAAGTAGTGATATCAGAGCCAACAGGCTGCAACCAAGTTTTCCATCGCAACCCTGATCACTCCATCTTAACTGACACCTCGGTGGTTTCAGTTAAGCTTGAGTGATCATTGTTCGGACCCCAAACTTGGTGGCAGCCACTTTGGCTCAGATATCACTACTTTCTATGGCGAAAACTTGATGGGTCTCTTTACCGTTATCGGTTTTTATGTGATTTGGGTTAGTGCGACTATTTGCCAAGTTGTTACCACAAGAATATTTTCCACTTGGAAATCTTACCGTCTCGAGGAAAAAGTTACGACTATCAGTCCTCAGACACATCGTGGTTCAAGTTAGGTATCTTGCTAACATGCATCTACGCAAATAACCAGTTTGAGTGTACTTAAAATAAGACGAGATATTCCAAACTAAATTACAGTATTTTACAAATACATCGCTAACAGAATAAGAACTTAAAACATTATCCACAATATGGATGGCCATAATCATACAACAAAGACTTTAGTCTTAACAGTGTTCTGTCATGGGGATGTCACCTTGACAACAGGTAACTAGACGCGAAGGACGGCCGTGTAATTACTCTGTCAGAGTAATATGCAATTTACGTACTGATGTGCAAGCATTTCAAATGGTCTATCGGTTTGTCGATTGCTTGGTTATAAATATTTAAGCATCGTAGGAGACAAATGACAGGGGGTTTATCTAATCATCATAGCTTCTGTCTTCAAACAGTATGATTAGTATGACACTCACATTTCTTTCGTGTGTCTTCAGGTAGCACGAACTAGTTATTTGTGTTTCAAAATTGAATACTCATCATGAGTAGATTAAATTCCTTCGTAACTCTTTATGTACTCATGTATGTATGTATGAGTTTTAGCTACATGTGGCTTTAGTGGCTGGCTATAGCATTGAACCATGCCTGGTGGCAAGTGTGTAGGAAGGTAGGCAGTTGGTTTTGGTGCAATGCCCAAAAATGTTTTTGGCATTGTTAGCACATTTTTTCATTTTTAACAATGAAATCTTTTCATTGTTAGAACATTTCTACGTTGTTCATTGAATTGTTTCAGCGTTGTTACTTCCACCGCATTGTTGTACGTAGACATGATGACCAGGAGTGGTTAACGCTCGTTAAACCCTTTGAACCCTTTGAAGTCATGATGAAACTGCCAAAGCGGTGCCAAAACGTTCCATTCCCTACCAATACAAGAAGGGGAAAACAGCAATACAACACTACCCAATGACGAATGCTTTTAATGCCAATGCTTCAATGCTAAACGTAATTAAGCTTTTCAGTGTATTCGTTTAACTGGAATTCGTTTAAGTGGAAAATTTATTTAAAGGGGGGGGGAGCACCCCTGGATCACCTCTAATCGTGGCCCCCTTCGTGGTGACCGACGATCGATGGTTGTTTTATGGCTAAACCAAATCATGAGGCTGCCAAACCCACTGGGTCGATACTTTTAACTCTCACCCTCTATAATAATGATATAATAATACGCGGTTTTCCACACCCGATACCGTGTGAAGGGAGACGGCAGGGCCGTAGTCTCTGAAGCCAGTTCCACTAACAGTTCATTAAGGGGATAGAGGTAGTTGGGCAGACAAAACTCTGGTCTCATCAGAAACGATCTCAGGTCCAGCTCGTCGAGACCACGTCTGGACGTCCGGAGGGAGGGCGCCTGGACTAATTTAGATGGAAGCGCATTCCATGGGTTGACAATTCTCACTGCAAAGAAGGAAAGGCGAACATTCAAGCGGGCTTTAGGCTTGACCAGTTTAAAACAGTGGCCCCGTGTTTTTACCACCTTCGAGAGTTTGGAGTAGGGGGCGTCGATTGGAAGAAAACCCCCTAATGATCTTAAAAGCCAAAAATAGATTAATTCAAGAGATTCCAGCCTCAAACGCTGTAGGCGTGCCGGATATGGAAGGTTCTGAAAACCTGCCAAGGAGCAGGTAAAACGACGCTGGACGAATTCGATGTGATCTATGTTGGATGGCTAATGTACTGGATAACTAACAAATTTTATTGATGTGCCATCGATTTTGCTGAAACACTAACATTTAACAAATAATGACGGATCGAGTTAACATCAGTTCCTACTGGCATCCATGTGGATGCGACACTACCTTTTGGATGGTAAGTTGAGGTGTTGCTTTGAAATATTTCAAAACAGTGTTTCCTGCGGAATGGGAATTTGTATTTTTTTTTGTTTTGTTTACAGCATAAATTGAAAAAGGGAACTGGTTTGAGCATCCGACATCTGAAGGCCGTTTTTACTCCAGAGTATCTTTGTTGTTAACTGGTATCAGCTTGGTGTTTCATATGTCAGTTTGTGGTGGGCCTTGGGACTTAGTCTTTGTCCCATCTTGGAGCGGTGCTATGACTGGGCCAAGAATAATGTTGTATATCCCTTTTGGGGGATGTATTTACTTCCAGCCCCCTCCTTCCATCTCCATCTCTTCTCTGAACTATATTTATTATTCATAGCTATCAATATTTGGGCACATTTGGATTTAAATTAAATTTTTACCAGAAAAACTGCTTCCATCACTTATGTTTGTAGTATAGCCTAACTTAGTTATATTATGAGTGGTTCCTACGGAACTTTTCATGGACTCATGGTTATATCGTCTATGTACTGTGTCACGTCTGTTAAAGCTTTATGCTGGTGTAGCTTCGGACATACTTATGAACAATTAGCTATATTTTTTACTGTAGACCAGTGGTCCAATAATGCTCACAATTGTGGTTTGCTAGCATTGTGTGACTTTTTGTTTTAAAAATGACGTAAGAATTTAAAAGTATCATGTATTATGTTTGTAGTAAGTATACGACACTAGCAAATGTAAAAAAAAATCTAATGACTGCTTTTACAGGGTGTAACTGAAAGCTCTGGCAAAACTTTCAGGGTGTAGTCCATGATAAAAAATAAGACTAAAAGGTCGTATGAACATGGGTCCGGAAATGTCTTTAGTCACAGCCTCCCCCCCCCCCCCACCCCAGTTAGGGGTAAAACGTTGAAATTTCCCCATAACTTCTCGCCTAATCTTTCCAAACCACTGCAACTGTCACATCCTTCTCGCAATTTCATTACTTTACAATGTAATTGTTAATTTGATGTCCCACAACTTTCTGGAGGTGGAGGGGAGGGACAAGGTGGTTGGAGGAGAGAACTTCTTTTAGTAGCTTTATTGAAACAAACGTTGCATCACCATGGAATGAAAAAGGATATGTTGATGGGGCTACTGCGGCTGAAATCACTTTTCAGAGAATAGGACAAAGAACACTTTGTTTGTGAAACGTGGCTAACAAAGAAAGAAGTTAACGAGATGCGAAAATAAACTATCTAAAACCCACTTGGCTGGTTGAAATGTGATCAAAATCAGGAGAAATGCGGTCAATAAACGAAGTTTAACGAGATGCAGCGATTTCCCAACAGGTCCTGCAATTAAGCCGTTAAGTACTGTTTTCGTTGTCGTTTCCGGCCACAACATCTGCTTTGCAGGAAAGCAACAGAAACGCTTACTGGAGTTATGTAACTTGAAAAGGAACGCTTTCCATGACCTTTTGTATTGCTTTGATGTGTACTAGGATCCGTCATTAAGGTTTGGCCAGACCTAGTTGCCTGTAGTAATTGACGATGTATTGTTTGTTTCAGTAAAAACCAAAGAAGTTCGGCTCCCCGGCCCCCCCCCCCCCCCCCGCCTAGTGGTGTTGCATACCTCCATAATTTGAGCAGATCGTTCAGTTTGTAATACTAACCTGAAATTTGGCACAGATATGCAGTTTTGTATGACAAAAGATACTGGATGTAGGACCAACTTGGAATCATGGTTTAGCGGCCGCCATCTTGGAATATGGCGCCGGAAAACAGTTTTTCTCAATTATCTCCTCAACGGTTCACTTTATCAAATTTTTCCTTAGAACAAAAATGGAAGAAGTCAAAACTTCCAACATGAAAGGTCCTCATTCTTTTCTTTGTAACTTTAACCGTTTTCTTAGAAATGCATAATGAATGTTTTGTCGGTTATTAACTTGCATTTAATTAAGTAACTGGTACTTATTTTCCTTTGTTACAGAACAATAGGTAATAGCAAAAGGTATTGATCTGATAAAGTCATTTACCTTTCCGATATTCCACTCCTTTTGATAGTAATGTACGTTTATCAACAACGAACGAGTCTTACAGTCTACCCTTTGTTCTCTCCTTAATTCTTTAATAAGACTTCGTTACTTTGTTTTTACCGTCCTAATTACCCTTTATCATTTTCTTAATTATTTTAACTATGTTTTGTTCCTTTGTCCTCATCCTTTTAACCCTGCCCACCCTCATTATCCCATTGACATAATGTGTCTTGATTATGAATGAAGATTATTTGGTGATGAAAGCATAATATCCAAAGGTTTGGCTTGATGTATCAAGGACCGCGGTAGCGGTCCTTATGTAAGCCTCAGCATGAACTTCCGTGTTAAACGTCAAACTTTGAACTCCTATAGTTTCGCCCAAAATTGACATAGACCAACGAAATTCGGTATTTGGGGTCGTGTCATAACTATTTCACCGCATTACAAATTTTAATGACAACAATTGAACCGTTCGGCGTCCACAGCATGGTCATTTCTTGTTGTTGTTGTTGTTGTTCTTGTTGTTCTTGTTGTTGTTGTTGTTGTTGTTGTTGTTGTTGTTGGGACTCTTTGCTCTGACCTGGAGATCGAACCACTGAACCGATTTTCAAGTTCTATAGCTTAAAACGTAGGTATGGACAAGGCCTAGGGCCTTTCGCAGGCTATTTTAATACAACTACAATATTCTTGACACGGAAAGCCAAATGGGCTAAAACTTTTGCTCTCACCTAGAGACCGAACCAATGAATCGATTTTCAATTTATATAGCTTAAAATGTAGGTATTAACACCGACCAGGGCCTTTTGAACCCAATTTTGATGTGACTGCAGTATTCTAGTCGGCAGAGCAATTATTATTGCAGAGCACTGGGCAGAAATCATTAATGTACTCTTTGGCCTCACTTGGAGGTCGAACCACTGAACCAAATTTAGAGTTCTATAGCTTAAAACTTAGGTACGGACAAGGCCTAGAGTCTTTCGCATGCTATTTTAATGTGACTACAATATTCTTGACACGGAAAGCCAAATGGGCTAGAAATTTTGCTCTTACCAAGAGATCGAACCAATGAACCGATTTACAATTTGTATAGCTTAAAATGTAGGTATTAACACCGACCAGGGCCTTTTGAACCCAATTTTGATGTGACTGCAGTATTCTCGTCGGCAGAGCAATTATTATAGTAGAGCACTGGGCAAAACTCATTAATGTTGCTGTTGGGACTCTTTGCCCTCACCTGGAGATCGAACCACTGAATCGATTTTCAAGTTCTATAGCTTAAAACGTAAGTATGGACAAGGCCTAGGGCCTTTCGCATGCTATTTTAATGTACCTTCAATATTCTTGACACGGAAAGCCAAATAGGCTAGAAATTTTGCCCTTACCTAGAGATCGATCCAACGAACCGATTTTCTTTTTGTATAGCTTAAAATACAGGTATTAACACCGACCAGGGCCTTTTGAACACGATTTTCATGCGACTGCAGTATTCTGGTCAGTAGAACAATTATTATTGTAGGGCACTGGGCAGAAATAATTAAGTGGAGTAACACATTTTTGCAGAAATTTTGCAGAAAACATAAATTTGGTGCAGAAGTCTTTCTTAACAGTAAAAATCGAACCATCCATGGACCCCTATGAAATACCCCAAAGTGCCTTCAGTGGGG
>JAHWFP010036327.1:15882-49536 GCA_023313725.1 Lithobius niger
TTAAGAGCTATAAAAATTGAAAATCGGTTCTTTGGTTCGATCTCTAGGTGAGGGAAAAATTTCCCCAAGAAGAAGAACAATAATAATTGTAGTCACATTAAAATAGCGTTCAAAAGGCCATAGGATTTCTTCATACCTATGTTTTAAGCTGTAAAACTTGAGCATCGGTTCATTGGTTCGATTTTCACGTGTAGCATAGCTGTTACGGGCCAGAATTTGGGCTAATTATGAACATCAAGCTAAAAGTCATGAAATTTAGTACACAAATCAATTCGTAGCTAATAAATCGAGCAAGCTATGGACCCTAAGGTCCCTTCCTGTCCCCCTACCACACTCACCGGTACTACTATGAATTTTGGTACGCCAATCATTTCTAGTAGTAGAAATCGAACCAGCCATGGATCCCCACGAATTACCACCAGCATCCCCAGCATCGCTTGTCCCTCCTTTGCACCTCATGAAACATTGATGACCAATGGAGGGGGGGGGGGGCACAGGAGGGAGCTGGGGGCCCTTTGTGGGGTATTTCATGGGTATTCCATGGCTTGTTCAACTTCTACTGCTAAGAATGACTTGTGTACCAATTTTCAAGGTTTTAGAATAATTTGCAAAAGTCAGTGAGGGGAAACAGGGGGTCGCTGGAGCCCCTTTGGGGGTATTTCATGGGGTTCCATGGCTGATTCGATTTATGCTGCTAAGAATGACTTGTACACCAAATTTCATGTTTTTTACTTGATCTGGATGAGTTAGTTGCCCAAGCCCCTGGGAGTGGGCACGGGCGGGGAGGCGCTGAAGGTATTTGGCGGTATTTCATGGAGTTCCATGGCTGGTTTGATTTTTAATGGTAAGAAGACTTGTGTACCAAATTTCGTGTTTTTACCTAGATTTGCTGAAATTTGTTTCTCCACTTAATGACTTCTGCCCAGTGCTCAACAATACTTATTGCTCTACCGACGAGAATACGGCAGTCATATCTAAATCGTGTTCAAAGGGCCCTGGTCGGTGTTAATATACCTACATGTTAAGCTATACAAATTCAAAATCGGTTCATTGGTCTCTATGTGAGAGCAAAGGTTCTAGCCCATTTGGCTTCCCGTGTCAAGAATATTGTAGTTACATTAAAATATCATACGAACGGCCCTCAGCCATGTCCATACCTACGTTTTAAGCTATAGAGCTTGAATTTCGGTTGAGTGGTTCGATCTCCAGGTGACAGCAAAGAATCGCTACAACAACATTAATTATTTGCGCCCAGTACTGTACAATAATAATTGCTCTGCCGACGAGAATACCGTAGTCACATCAAATTCGTGTTCAAGAGGCGCTAGTCGGTGTTAACACCTACATTTTAAGCTACACAAATTGAAAATCGGTTCATTGGTTTGATCTCTAGGTGAGTGCAAAAGTTCTACCCCATTTGGCTTTCCGTGTCAAGAATATTGTAGTTACATTAAAATAGCCTGCGAAAGGCCCTAGGCGATGTCCATACCTATAGAACTTGAAAATCGGTTCATTGTTGTCATTAAAATTTGAAATAGTTATGACACGACCCCAAATACCGAATTTCGTTGGTCTATGTCAATTTTGGGCGAAACTATTGGAGTTCAAAGTTTGACGTTTAACATGGAAGTTCATGCTGAGGCTTACCCGCGGTCCTTGATAAACAGGTAATGCGTTTCATCTACGTTTGAAGGGACAATGCACGCGTGTCTTTTTCTGTTTTACACAACATTTTAGTAAAGACACCTGTTTTGTCAGCTTTCGTACAAAGTGATAATAACATGGTCCCAACACCTATGTGACTTTCTTCTAAGCTTTCTTCCACGTCATCAACGTACTTGTCACGGCGATTGTAGGAAAAAAGTCACGTAAAAAAGTCACAGAAATAAAGTCACAAAAATCAGGTCGCAGGGAATAGAAGTCATAAATTAACCATTACCGTTTTAAACTGATGTGTTTTGAGCCGAGACACGCCCTGTTAGGACAGTCCATTCGAACAGCATTCCTCATTGTGTCTTTCAAGCTGGATTTTTGTATTATAGGTTAGTGACTGTTTATACAAAATTTATGTTAAATATTATTATTTATTGATTATATTAATTAAATGTTCGTTAATTCTTCGTTAAAAGTTAATATTAGTCCCGTTCGGAATACCAGCTGGAACTGGCATTCCGGCTTGTGAAATGAGGAATGTTGTCCTAATGAACTGTTCTGAAATGATGTGTTTCGGCGCTGAGTCACGTCGCTGCCTTTAAGAATACAACTGTTCATATTCGGGATTCCCATCGCTAGTGTAAATACCAGTTTCGTTGCCATGCTGAATGTAATCCCTCCAAACATTCGTTTTTTCAAATGATGTATCGTACTGGAATCCTTTTGTTTTTTATGTTTGCGTTTCTTCCTGTAGTGGTTGAATGCAAGGGCCAGTTGTTATTATTTCATTGAATTACGTCGAAAAAGTTATTAGCTAGAAAGAAGAAACGAAAATTTAATTTTCCGTGTTTTTTTAAGTTCACTTGAGTACCACCAGCAAGGTGTATGCGTCGTCGGAATTCCTTAACTATTCACGATTCCAAATTTACAATGGTGAGTGTTAGAAATAAATTCGAAAATTTGTTATTTCTCCCGTAATTGGCGGAGCGAGCGAGCGAAGCGTAGACTATAACGGACACCAAATTGCAAAATGTTGGTTGGTTGGTTGGTTGATCCGTTGGTTGCACATTTTTTGTCTGGGTGGAGCCCAAACGAAAGATCGGATCGGAATGAAATTTGGTACAACGCTTCAAACCCCAAACAGTATTGCTGAGCCAGTATTGCTGAGACGTAAATCGAACAATTATTACGGGAGACATAACAAATTTTCGAATTTATTTCTAACACTCACCATTGTAAATTTGGAATCGTGAATAGTTAAGGAATTCCGATGTCGCATACACTTTGCTGGTGGTAGTCAAGTGAACTTAAAAAAACACGGAAAATTAAATTTTTGTTTCTTTTTTCTAGCTGATAACCTTTTTCGACGTAATTCAATGAAATAATAACAATGACCCTTGCATTCAACCACTACAGGAAGAAACGCAAACATAAAAAACAAAAGGATTCCGGTACAATACACATTAGCATCATTTGAAAAAACGAATGCTTGGAGGGATTACCTTCAGCATGGCAACGAAACTGGTATTTACACTAGCGATGAGGATTCCAAATATGAAACCGAAATCGTCGTATCACGGCGAAGCTATACATATAAAACGAACTGTACATCGGACGACGTATTTAAACACAGCACGAAACAACAATAATGTCTCCATCTGATAGTTTAAATATTCCTCGTTGCCACGGCAACGTGTGGACTCGAACCGTGGTGCATTAATGAATAGGCTTAATCTCAAACGCAGCTGTTACTTACGAAATAAAAATGACGACCTAAATATTAGGCCTAAAAGCTACAAATTAGGCCTAAAGGCTAAAGTAGGTCTAATAGCTAACACTTTAACCTACAATATTGTGATCGTTACTGATGGATTATAATGCGGTTTTAAAATCGCTGTCGCCGTGCGTGATAGAGGTGTGCGCATCAATATTTTCGTTGGTGGCGTTGTCAAGACTACTGTAAGACCAGCGGCAGCATTGCCAACCTGCTGAATTTTGTAATTATTGTTAAAAACTATCGCTCAGATGATTGTTTGGCTTACAGTTAAATGCTTTATTATTAACATTTTGTAATCTAGGGAAGGCACTTTGCGCGGCAGTAATTATAGTTGTGAACAATGTCAGAATTATTAGCGGCGGCAGCCCAACCAGCCATCACAAACGTGCCGTTTTATTTTTATCGGCGGTGATGGTAGCGGCGATGGCTCACATCTTTAGTGTCGGAACACAGGACTGAAAGCCGAAGGCTCGAGTCAAATTAATACAGAAGCAAACCTATTTACGTTGCCTTTTGGACTTATATGACAGACTGCCTGAGCACGGAATCGAACCCACGACCTTTGGAACCAGAGACCGAGGTCTCTTCCAAAGGTCGTGGGTTCGATTCCGTGCTCAGGCAGTCTGACATATAAATCCAAAAGGCAACGTAAATAGGTTTGCATCTGTATTCATTTAGTGTCAGATGTGGAAAGAAGCTAAACAGGCACTAAATGATGGAGCAAACGAAAGCCTGTTAATATAATATTAATAAATTATAAATAAGATATCTTTGGCCTATTTGAAAATAAAGTTAAAATAAGACAAAGGCCTGCAAATAACAACAGTGCGTCACACCAAAATGCAAATAGCCCAAACTTAGCCGAATGAGCATTTCTCCAAGAGTTTTAAGGAGCATTAACACATATGGTACAGTCATTAAAATAAACACTAAATATAAATTTGAAATTAAGGTCTGTTCGCTCCGCCTACAATAGGCCCAAAGCCTGTTTCCTAGTAATTGTTCGATTTACGTCAAATTTTGGCTCAGCAATACTGTTTGGGGTATCAAGCGTTGTACCAAATTTCATTCCAATCCGATCTTTCGTTTGGGCTCCACCAGACTAAAAATGTGCAACCAACGGACCAACCAACCAATATTTTGCAACATGGTGTCCGTTATAGGCTACGCTTCGCTCGCTCGCTCCGCCAATTATTAATAAAACCCACAAGGGTGAAAGAACCCGCCAAGTTTCAACCAATCAAAGTATGTACACACAAGTACCACACATTGTAACAATGGTTAGGTCTTTCATTTTACCTTTGATCTATGAGAGTTTGGTCCAAAGCTATGAGTGTCCAGCTCAAAGCTGTAAGTAAGAAACTGAAACGATACAAAAGCTATGAAAACTAGAAAATAAGTGATATCAGAAACAAAATCTACAAGGGTGAAAGAACCCACCAAGTTTTAGCCAATCAAAGTAGCGATATCAGAACAAAAATGGCTGCCACCAAGTTGCTACATTAGTTCCCAAGCTAATTCCACCAACTGCTTCTGCCATTAAATGAAAAACTTGACCATTGATGCAGATTGTAGCAATGGTCATGTTTTTCATTTAACCTTTGACCTAATAATGGGTGGGCTTGGTGAGCTTGGCACAACTAATGTGGCAACTTGGTGGCAGCCATTTTTGTTCTGATATCACTATTCTGATTGGCTGAAACTTGGCGGGTTCTTTCACCCTTGTGGGTTTTCTTTCTGATATAGACTAACAAAACTGAAGTTCCAATAAGGCATAGAGTAGGTGTGTAACTTGGAAATTTGAAAGGATCGCATAGTTGGTTCAAAAGTCATTGTGAATGCAGGCGACAGATAAACTGATAGCACCACAAGACCCGCTGCTTACTATGCACGTCACTAACAATCTCGTTATATCAAATTGTTAAAATATGTCACTTATCGTTATTACTAACAACAATAATAACAATAAATGACATATTTTAACAATTTGAGATAGCGAGATTTCTAGTAACGTGCATAGTAAGCGGCGGAACTTTTGGGCTTGTGGTGCTATCAGTTTGTATCAAGGACTGCGGTCCTTATGTAAGCCTCAGCATGAACTTCCATGTTAAACGTCAAATTTTGAACTGCTATAGTTTCGCCCAGAATTGACATAGATCAACGAAATTCGATATTTGGGGTCGTGTCGTAACTATTTCACTGCATTATAAATTTTAATGACAACAATCGAACCGTTCGGCGTCCACAGCATGGCCATTTCTTGTTGGTTTTGTTGTTGTTCTTGTTGGGACTCTTTGCCCTCACCTGGAGATCGAACCACTGAACCGATTTTCAAGTTCTATAACTTAAAACATAGGTACGGACAAGGCCTAGGGCCTTTAGCCGTCTATTTTAGTGTAACTACAATATTCTTGACACGGAAGGCCAAATGGGCTAGAACTTTTGCTCTCACCTAGAGATGAAACCAATGAACCAATTTTCAATTTGTATAGCTTAAAATGTAGGTATTAATGCCGACCAGGGCCTTTTGAACATGATTTTGATGTGACTGCAGTATTCTCGTCGGCAGAACAATTATTATTGTAGAGCACTGGGCATAAATCATTAAGTGGAGTAACACATTTTTGCAAATCGAGCTAAAAACATGAAATTTGGTACACAAGTGTTTCTTAACAGTAAAAATCGAACCAGCTATGGACTCCCATGAAATACCCTCAAAAGCCTTCAACGCCTTTCCTCCCCAGCACCCTTCCCCCTCCGTGCCCCCTGCCAGGGATTTGGATTATGTGAAGGCAAACCAAGCAGTGCTACATAAAAATACAAACAACGTTTCGAAAATTATCAATTTTCGTCTTCAGGTTAGCAATAAAATTAAAGCATGGCAAAAGCCACTAAGTCAACCTATATTAAAAGCATAAATTAGACATTTAAAACGGATAAAAACCACCAATTTCTCCCTTCAAAAGAGGCAGAAATGGCAGCCGAAAAGCAACGACCCACCTGCTCCCATGCCACGTCGCTAGTCCTTGGTTTTGGATAACACATTCTTGTTTCAGATCAAGCTAAAAACATGAAATTTGGTGCACAAGTCTTTCTCAGCAGCATAAATCGAATCAGTCATGGAACCCCCATGAAACACCCCCAAAAGGGGCCACAGCGGCCCCCTGTACCCCCTCACTGAGGTTTCACCCAAAAATGTTTGCAAATCGAGCTAAAAGCTTGAAATTTGGTACACAAGTCATTCTTAGCAGTAGAAGTCGAACAAGCCATGGAACCCCACGAAATACCTCCAAAGGCCTCCAGCGCCCTCATGTGCCCCCCTCATTGAGATGAGTTAAAAGCATGAAACTTGACATACAAGTCATTCTTTGCATTACAACTCAAATCAACCATGGAACCCCCACGAAATCTAGGGTTTCTTTAAGAAGTTCCCTTTGGATCCGTTCTTGTCAGACCGGCCTTCCCCCCCCCCCCCACCAGTTTATCTATAATCATTTTATTATTTACCCCTGTAATTTTGCCAAAATCACAATGCTTTGTTAAAGTTTTTAACGCTGCACTGTATTCATTAATGGATTCGTCAGATTTCTGAACCGTACGGACAAATTTTACTCTTTCCAACACAACTGATGGTAACGGCTCAATGTCATCCACAATAGTTTAACTAACACTGCCTAAGTTAAAGCATTAGGTAACTGAGGAGGAAATTATATTGAGTATCCTATCAAACATTTTTTGACCGACCGAGGCCATTAACACATCAATTTTATCAGTAGCAGCCATTTTTTTAGCCCTAAAAAAATAACCAATTCTGTTAGAATACTTTTCCCAAGTATCTGTTACAGGGTCAAACTCGGAATAAAGTCCCGACGATTTACCTGACATATTGGAATCGGAATCGCTTAACTCAAGGTTAATATTTACAACACTATCACTAGCAACAGGATTCGCTTGCATTTGCTACATAGACGTCTAAGCTATCAGGTGGTACAGATTTTTCACCCGTCACTGCCGCATACAGTATGCCTTCAAAAAGTAAATTACTTTTTAAAAGTTCAATTAATCACAATTGAAGCCACTCGAGACCACTAGAATATTACTTATCCACTAAGTCATAGTGGATTAATACTATTAATCCTATTAATACTATTAATACTATTAATTAATACTCTAACTTGTGGACATTTTAATTGGGATATAAACACAGTTTTACTAACGCGCAATTCACGAGCAGTTTTCAAATAACACTGTAGGCTTATGCAATGATGCAGTACGAGCAAATTTCACTAAACTCTTCGGCGTTAAAAAAAAACACCATACATCCAGCCAGGATAAGGACATGACACAATCGCATTACTGAGGACTAATTTAGTTACGTTTTTATCTTAGCTTTTATACTTTGTATTATTGGCGGTGCAAGCTAAGCCGATATGTTGCTTCAGACACAACCTTTGTACAAATTATTCATCAGTAATACAATTGCCTCCTCCAGTTCTAGTTAATAAGGTACTAATTTTAACTAAATAATTAGCACCACACTTTGTTTTACCACACAAACAACCACACATTTTGAAAACGTTAAAGTTTAGAAAAAATGTCCAACTAGGACACTAATTCTACTGTCAAATAGAAAAAATTGCCAGCTTACCACAAACTAGGAGCACATATAGTTGCAGTACAGAAGAAAATTATCTAAGTTTAAAATTAAAATTAATCTAGGCATCTTCTCGTCGCCATGTGTGATGTAACTGGGTTGTATTGCAGTTATGCATACGCGTGGATTCTACCTAGACTAATCACTTACAACAGACACATCGTAGACTAGCAATTTGTGGAAATTTATTCATGTGAGCAAGGCTTCTTATAACATCGTACAAGGTCACATGTTAAAGGCAGTCACATGATATCAGTATGGTATGGTAGTATAGTATGGCACACTACTAGTCTTGCTCAAACATAGAGAAAAGTGAGATAGGTAGTTACTATCCCTAGCTACTATGGGAAAGGTTAACAGCTAGGGATAGTTAGCATAACTGTTGCACGTGCCACAAGTGACGACACGACACTTTCCTACGGAGAAAAAAAAAGAGCAGACAGAAATTCTGAATAAATCATTTTTCACTGTTTGCTGGGTTCTAAAGAGGAACTGACTTCCTAATCCTTCTCCTCTCTCTTCTCCACCTTCCCGCTGATCGAAGAAAGCGGTTTCCCATTCTTTTGTTTTGCCCTGAATCACAGTTTGGAGGTGCTTCCTTGCAAAACAGGGAAAAAAGAGACAATTTTGCCAATGCAAGTTCCTCCTTCTACAGTACTCCTGCAGTCTCTCATTTTCTCCCAATAAAAACGATTTTATATATTTATACCGGTGTCGTTTTAGGTGTTTTTCAAGGACACAATACATTTGACTGACGTTATAAGTGGCGTAACTAGTGGGGGGGAGGAGGGGGGCAAAGGGTCGATTCGCCCCCTCTGTGAGATTTTGAAAGCTTTTTCGGCAAATTGGCCAAGTCACTTTTTCCGTAGCTGAAAAATTATTTACCGTCAGATGGCTGCATTTTGAGGTCAAAGAAAATTTGTACTTCTGCTGTTTCTCCTTTAAATCACTAAAGTAATCAGGTAACAAATGGAGAAATACGAAAATCAGTAAAGATAAACAGTAAGAATTACCAACTCCTTATTTGGCTTAAAATTCCCAACATTTCTAACAGTGTAACAAAGTATCAGTGTTTAAAAAATAAGTATCTAGTATGAAAAACTGAAAGATTTACATTACAAAATTTTTTTATGCGTATAATGCAGTCAGCAAAACTGTTTTTTTTTAATGTTTCCAACGGCACTTTACAAGGCCAGTAAATGCCGGAAAATAGAAAAAAATTCATCAGCTTCCGGGGCTCTTATTCGGTTCTCCCTCCACACCATTCGGCTAAATGCCTAGTGTTGCCCCCCCTCACTACAAAACCCTAGTTATGCCACTGGACGTTATTACAGTTTCTTGGGGGAATATGGGAACAGGGGAATATGCTCAGGTCGTGAAAGAAATGCTATTTACCCCCAATTCCCCACTTCCTTCAGAATATGGCCTTAGTTCGTATGAATTATTTGGAAGTATTGATTTGGGGCAGAAATATTGATGTTATTGTGTCATTACAGTGACTAGATAGGAGCACTGCTGTCGGGCTTTGGATTGTGCATCTGGTAGGTGGTTGTGATGTTTGTGGTGTGTATACAGAGAAAAGTTTCGATTTCGCAACAGTCATTGATAGACACTAAAGGGTTAGTGACGGCTATAGATTTTCAAGAAACAGGAACCACTGTCACCACTTGCTCGCTACACTACTTCAGTTTCAGCAAAGTACTGTACTTTAATAGCTGACCTCTGGGGTTTAACCACGGTTCGCTAGTAAACAAATTATTTTGGTAAACGTTGGGCTCCACACAGCCTTGATGCAACAAATGGGTGCTGTCTGCATCACTGCGTTGTATTAGTCCTATTAGCAATTTCTATCAGGTCGCCATTGGTACCAGGCTGCTTAAATTGCAGAATAACGATCAGATAAGTAAGTATTGTGCCCATTATCTGCAAAATAAAAAGGGAAATGATTATAAGAGAATTCAAGAAGCAAACATTAAATTATTACAGTACCACCAGCTAGCGTATATTATATTTGTATTTACCACTGTAACCGTTGCCATGTTAATTTTAAATAGATTCCAAGGTGCACTGATTTCCACCGAATTCTGGTGTAACTTATTTGACAACATCACAATCTGCAAATATAAGAAAGTGTATTGAAATTCAGCATACAGCTACTAAGGGCTATCTAGAACTAACTTTCCCATTAACTCATTTACGAAATTAGGCAAAGTAATGAAAGGTTCATTGGGTGTCATACTATAAAACAACACACAAAATAAAATTTAACAAAATATACAGGGTGAGTCAAAAGTATCGAACCAGTGGATTTAGCAGGCACATCATTTGGTTAAGTAATCAAACAACCATCGATCATTGGTCACCATGGAGGGGGCCACGTTTTGAGATCATCCAGGGGTGCCCCCCCCCCCACCGTGCCCTCCGTAAATAAAGTTTCCACTTCCGGTTCCTTTAGGCATAGGGCATTAGTCCCAATCTGATATATGTGCGGGCAGTCAATTCATGGTGAATGCAGAAAACAGCATATAAATCGGTCCACAATAGCACGAGCTATGACCAAAACACGTTAGTGCAAATGTTGGCTTTACTGCATAATATCCTGAGCAGTTGTTTCAATCGGTTGATTGCATGCAACAATTACAATGCAAACGTAACGAAATTGGTAAGGGTTCGGGGCAAGCACAGGTTTGTGCAGGTGGTTGTAGCAAACGAAGTGCTGTTCGACCTTGAACCGCATGTCGAGGGTCGAACACATGTTTCAACAAATTTGCTGTCTGCCATATAAGCATACTGTCTACGTCAACTAACTGTCTACGTCAACTAATGAGTGGTACCTTCCTTCCCGGGAATCAGTGATCAAGAAAGAAGTCTTTTTATGGACACTTAGAGCACTAAGTATTGAGATAAAGCAGGGTTGCCCTCCACCCTGCCACCCTAAAATAAAGTTTCCTCTTCCGGTTCTTTTAGGTCGAATACCAGTGTGTTACATCTACTACAAACATGTACACAAGCATGTGCTAGCCGAATTTCTTTAGGTTTGCAGTTCCTTGCTGTTATACATGCAATTAACCAATTCACACAACTGCTCATGACATTATTTTATGCAATAAAGCCAACATTTGTGCTAATTTGTTTTGGTCATAGCTCGTGCTACTGTGGACCGATTTACATGCTGTTTTCTGCATTCACCATGCATTGACGGCCCGCTCAAATCTCAAATTGGGACCAATGCACTATTCGCACCTTGTAATTATCTCCGGAACTAATCGATCAGTCTTTTCGTGCGGCCCATAGTTGGAAAGGTAATTTAATTTGCTAAAACAAATACAAGAACAATGTATGCCGTAAATCTATTAGATTCTGCGCAATTTGAAGGAAAACACATTATGACGTCCTCAAAATGGCCACCGTGCGATATACTAAATCACGTGTATCTCCGGAACTAATAGATAGATCGATCTTATAGTGTCATCTATCGTTGGAAAGATAATTTAATTTGTTAAAAGAATTGCCAAAGCATTGTTTGTCGTATATATATTAGTTTTTGTTTAATTTACCGGAAGTTTAATTTACCGTTTTGAGATCATCCAAGGGTGCCCCCCACCCCATCCCCCTTAAATAAATGTTCCACTTCCGGTAAAGGGGTACGGGGTGGGGGGCACCCGTGGATGATCTCAAAACGTGGCCCCCTCCATGGTGACCAACAATCGAAGGTTGTTTGATGGCTAAACCAAATCATGCGGCTGCCAAATGCACTGGTTCGATCCTTTTTACTCTCCCAGTATGTATATATATACAGGGAGAGTAAAAACCTCCGACCCAGCGGATTGCTCCTCAAGAGCACTCCAAGCTTTTGGTGTGCAAAATATTAGCATAATAAGGTTTATGAATCCATTGCTGATGGTCAATGGTTTACCACGTCCCATACCAGAAAAGGATTCCCCAGAAAGGGACCCACGAAGGTAGCCTCATGTTGTAAACCCATAGGACCAATCGGTTTCGAGGAAATTGGATTGAAAGAAAGCACTGCATGGTTCAAATTTAACGAATAAAATCTTGCTTCATGCACACTGTTAGCGACAAATAGTGCCAAAAAATTTCAGTTCCGGCAACAAGCTGTATGTTGCACATGGAAGCTGTACACACATTGCAGTTTCCAAATTCACCGGGAGACACTCCCGGAAGTGAAGACGTAATCCGTGTTGACGTCATCAAAATGGCCACCGTGCGATGTACTAAATGTCTGTTATCTCCGGAACTAATCGATCAATCCTAATGTGCGGCCTGTTGTTGGAAACATAATTTTAATTTGCTAATAGAAATGCCCGAACAATGTATGCCATAAATCTGTTAGTTTTGGTTAAACTGAAGAAAAACAAAATATGACTACTGTGTTATATGATAATTCTCAATTATCTTCAGAACTAACCCATTAATCTTTTCGTGAGAACTATCGTTGGAAAGGTAATTTAATTGCTAAAAGAAATACCGGAACAATGTATGCTGTATATATATTATTGTGCGCGTGGCGTATCTTGAGTCCTACAAGTATTTTATGAGCGGCTACGATTTGCTGGAGGAGGCGGCTTTAATCGACGGCCGCCATTGTTTTTGTAACCATCTTGGATATCAGCAAGGTACTCTGCTACTAAAAACGTACAATCGATTACCTGTGTTCCTTCTGCAGCGAACTCAAGATAGGCCGCGCACACTATAGTTTTGGTTTAATCTAAAGAAAACCGTAATATGATTGCTGTGTTATGTGCTAATTTTCAATTTATTTATTAAAAAAATAATTGCATCGCCCTAAAAGAGCAAAAAAGCAATTTCAGATTGAAAACAATTAAAAAAAAAACACAAGAGAGAAACAGAACATGAGGAAACCATCAGTGACTACATGTAACTGACCGACAACATGCTAATAGCATTTTAGCAAAGATCGTCGCTCTACGCATAGATGACGTCATGGTCCAGACCATTCCACTCAATAATGGTACGGAGAAAAAGGGTTCAGACAGGGAGTTTTATTGCACCGGTTACGCACCTTGTAATTATCTCCGGAACTAAACGATCAGTCTTTTCGTCCGACCTATAGTTGGGACGGTAATTTAATTTGCTAAAATAAATACAAGAACAATGTATGCCGTAAATCTATTAGTTTCTGCGTAATTTGAAGGAAAACACATTATGACGTTCTCAAAATGGCCACCGTGCGATATACTAAATCACGTGTATCTCCAGAACTAGTATATAGATCGATCTTATAGTGTCATCTATCGTTGGAAAGATAGTTTAATTTGTTAAAAGAATTGCCAGAGCATTGTTTGTCGTATATATATTAGTTTTTGTTTATTATATAGCAAACCATATTATAGCGTCATAAAAATGACTGCCATGCGATATAGTAATCTGTAGTATCTCTGGAACGAATATATCAATCTTATCCTGCGACCTATTGTTGGAAATATAATTTAATTTGCCAAGCAGTTGTTGATGACAATTGAAATTAAGAAAGATTTGGTCAATTGCAAAATATGATCATTTATTTGAACTACTATTCACAGTTACACTCAACATCATTGTAATACTAAGTGATCAGAAAAGATGCTAAGTGAAACTACATCGTAATTACTTGTTCAAACTTTGACCCACCAATCTGACATCTCATTTCAGAAACAGACTAGAATTGTTTTATGCTTCCTAACCGTGTCTTTGGTTAATAAATGTGTTTAGATACGGGTTTTAAGTTTTAGTTGACCGGTAAAGTCTTTACGAAAGGTGCTCCACATTTTACATAAATGAAGTGAAGATTGTTTATAAATTTGTCTGGAAAGACTTCCGACAGATGTCATCAAAGATTTTCATGTGATATCTTTTGACTTATTAAAAAGCAAGAAACATACAATCAAGATATCCTTTGCTATACGGTAGTATAGTGGTAGTTCAGGGGTAAAGCAAAACTTTGGTCTTGATGACTACTTTACTGGGCTGTCTTCATGATGCCAATGGTTTAAATTACCTGCACTCCTTCCGAAATAGAGGTATTTTGGTACCGAACGTTGTTGAAACTCTCTGAAACAAGTCTGGCCTAAAAATGTGAACAAATAAAAAATGAATGAGTCAAGGTGAAAGAAATTCATATTATTTCTTGTAATTCAAGGCATGAATAAGACAATGGATTTACTACTCATGGGATCATAGCACACCTATTAAAATCAGGCATGCTAGTTGTTGATGCTGGTTCAGTTCTAAGCACTAATCAAATTTATATTTTCAACTTACTGCCTACGATTTTAAAAATCGTCAAATGCCAGAGTTAAACAGTGCTCACTCCTTGTTCTTCATGCGCTCCTGTTATTATTTTAATGTACAATTTGGAAAATGCAGATACAACTCAATAAATTCAACAAATGCATCTATGAATTCAATAAAGTAGAATCACGGTTATTCAAACTACCTGGGACTGATGGGGTGTTCAGATATTCGAATTTAAATGTAAAACATATAAACAATAGTTTTATTGAGCAGAATATTATGTTGGGGAGCTATGCTTTATACAAGAAGAGGATTACACGAAGATTTGGATCAAATTTCTTCGAGATATTGAGATAGAACAAGCTTGATGTCATATTCTTCTCTGAAAACTGTCAAATTTGTGGAATTTTCTCTACAAATGGATGTTTGGATAATTGGGGATTGGATAGTCGATGTTCTTCTGTACTGATTAATACGAAATTCTATATTGGTGGAATTTCAACTGGGGACGAGGAGGGAGTCAGTTTTGAGGATACAAACATTAAATCTTTGTACATACATTATTATTCATTCCATTCCGTACAATGAGGTGTATAAAGGGTATGGATTCAGGAGGTATAACAAATTCAAAAGTGAACACAAACCAATATAATCACAGTTTGAAAGGAATGGGTTGAGGTGGTCAGTGGTCAACAACTTCAATAACCTGCAGCATAGCGATACCCTAAATGTGGTCATGGTCCCTCAGTGTCATAGCTATGTGTCATGGGGTGGGGGTACGAACCTTGCACCATTTGCATTAGTCTATCCGAAACCACTGTACTCAAACCTAGACCACAGTGATCAGATCCCCCCTTGAATATGCCAATAAGGCCATTGTCGTAGGTTTGTATAGCACTTCAAAGTATAAAGAATAAAACAATAACAACAGCAAAATCATATACTAGAAATAAGAGTAAGCCACCTTTATGCACTTACGTTTTGTCGGAGTAACAAGACCCATATTCGAACTGGCAACCCATCCGTCCCCAGATTACTGATGTAACACGTTTGTCAATATGGACGGGCCACATCGATAAAGGCTCTATGCCAGTGATCTGAAGACAGACTGAGTTGCAGTTCGAATCTGAGTCATGCCATTGTGACGAAACATAAGTGGGTAGAGGTAGCTTGCTGCACTTCGTTATTTCTAGTGTACGATTTAAGCTGTTTGGCTTGTTTTCTTTTTTTTTTTACACAATTTACAGAGATTTGAGTAATTTATTTACTCCTAAGTGTAGCATGTTGTAAAAGCTCAAAAGCAGGGTAAGTTCCAATGTAAGGAATTTACCGTCTCCGTAAGCTTATACCTAGAAATCGATTCATTTTGTGATCCCGCGTACACCAATGACAGTTCGTTGATATTCAAACTTGATTTACATTTACGTATGCTTTAATGTTGTTGTTCCATTCAACAATGGAACATGAATAAATTCAAAGATAGCAGCCAGGTAGGTTTTCACAGTAAAGTGAATGTCGTCAGCCAAATCCAAGGGCCAAATGCTCTATCGGTATCAAACAAGCAGTGTGATCCTGTTCTTTGTCGCTGATCGAGTTTTTTTTATCCCTCTTATTTTTCCATACATGAAAGCAGATTTGAATCAGGTTGTAAGGCCAAGTACCTTTTTACTAAAACATTCCATACTGACATGGAAGTCTCACAGGCACAAGCCAAAGTTTAATGCTGGACGATTTTGGGCTCTCTTGCCCCTCAACTAGCTCTACGTTATAAAATCGACCTATATTAAACCCATCCTCTCATTTAAAAGTATGCAATCACAAACAGCATGCTACTTTACACATTCAACAAGAGCTGTTCATTTGTTAAATAACAATATTCATGGGTAAAACTGCTCAATAGTAATTCTTTTCTTAATTTCCAACTAAGAAATGATTCCGGGAAAACTTTTTTTATAGTATAAATGAAAGCTTCCTTCTCCATGGCAAACAGTACAGAAGTTTTCAAAATAAATCTACATACTTTATGAAATTCATGGTGTACCAATTATCCTCCAGATAGGTTCAAGTAATACCAGTGAGACAGTTGTTTAAATCCTGTCTTTTGTTGGAGAGATAGCAATGTGCCAAATGGCCGCTGGTGTTTGTTAGGTCTTAAACCTCCCTCGTTTTACTCTGGTAAGAAACAAAATGTTCTTTTTTGACCATATATTTTTATGAAAACTGTAACAGTTTGTAAATATGTTTTTGCAGTGTTTATGTGCCTGATGACGGCCCCCATGTGTGGGCAGAAATATTGCGTTTTTTAAAATTCGTGTGCCAAGGATGAATTTTATGGAGTCGACCCATAATCACCACTCATGCATAAACAATATTCAGGGTTTTATTACACTTTATTTGCGGTTCTTCGTAGATCAGTGACACACCTCAGGTTAAAACTAGGCAAAAAGGATAAGAATAGTTGTTGTCAGAATTATAATATAAGCCTATTATTACCTGTTTATTTGGTTAAAACTATTGCACCTTACACCAACCATTTGCCAAATCATATAGACAGGCCACAACACTATACGAATGTCATCTGAGAGTAATAATTGAAGAATACATTCAAAAGTCCCTCTCAGTGAAGGATGGTGACACATCTAACGCACTGACACTCCTTCCTACTGACAGCAATGCCAGTGAACTTGTTGCAACGCGACTACTGAGCCAATGGCTTTGCTGTGCCTTCCAGGAGTGACGTGCCTTTGGGCGCGTAAGTCATGGGTGAGTAGTCACAACTGCTTTTGATGTTGCACCTTAATTACTGTTAGAATAGTTGAATAAACGATCTTGCAAGACTTGTTTCATCTTGAAAGAAAGGAAAGGGTTTAACGAGCGTTAACCACTCCTGGTCATCTGCCCGAAGCCCTAAAGCCCAATGTCTGCAACAGCCAGATTCCCAGGCGGTGTTTCATCTTCATTACCGATCAACAAAGGGTTAAAGGGTTTAACGAGCGTTAACCACTCCTGGTCATCTGCCCGAAGCCCTAAGGCCCTACGTCTGCAACAGCCAGATTCCCAGGCAGTCACCCGATCAACAATGCTCCACTAACAAAACGTCTTTCGAGTAACAATATGTTGGTGGTTTCACATCTTTCGATTTACACTACCCATTGTAGTTAAACAATTGTAACTGTTTAAACGTAATTTTAAGCTCTTGCCCACCGTTAACTGGCCCTTAACAACCAGGTTTAAAACAACATCCGGCCTGCCTTATAACCTTCCGCCTGCCTTATAACAACCACGCGACGATCACATCCGCGTATTTACCATAGCTAAGGTCAACTGAGACAGTAGCTTCGTTCCATGCGGCGAAAAACGTAGCTACTGTCTCAGTTGGCATTGCGCCTAATAGTCCAGCCAGCGTGAATGCATTGATCGTGTCGTCAAAAAACGGAATGTTCTTGTATTTTAAAATCACAATTTATAATTTTCTAGACTAGTGTCTTATAATTTTGCTTTGGCAATCTATTGGAATAATTAATTTGAATATTTACTGCATTAGCCTTTTAGATTTTTGATCTCATAATAATTACTAGCAAACGATTAAAATTAGTACTCCGCACACACAGATAAAACTTCAAGGTCATTGTAGGCGCGCAAAGCATAAGTTCCCCAATATTCAACAGAAAATCTCCTAAGACAGATTTTTAGCAAGGGAAAGACTAACGGTAAGTAAATAGACCTTTGGGGCCGTACTTGATGTGGAGGATCGAGAAAAATGGTGCTGGGAGGTATATCTCTTTAAGACTGGTTGCTGGGTATGTGTTTTTGCCCAACCCTAGCAGATGTTAGTGAATTTCGGCGTACTTAATTTGAACCTTTGCTCTCAAATCTGTTCCTGATTCTTCCTTTTGCTTATTTATTTAGGGTTTTAATGGAACGGTTTCAATAACCAGATTTGCTAAACAGGTTCTTAAAACGGTCTGCCCCCCTCCGGTTTAAGAGCCACAGTTTGTGCCATGGGAATGGTCAAATTTGAAGCACACTCGATTAGGGTTGCTGAAAAGCTTTGATTATGATGTTTCTTGTTCAGTGTCAGTTGATACAGCTATTGCTATCCATTTACCAGGATTTGCTAGCCGTTTAGCTGTTGATAGGCGAGCTTATTTCCACCCAATTAGTCAGTCTAATAAATCCTGAACTTCAGTGGACGGGTTATCCTATGGGGCAACGTACATGAAGTATTTTTCGTAATTGTGCGGCTTCCTCATTCTTGTGGCACCGCAATGCGCAGTGTTTAAGGCTGCTCTGCATCTCTCCGGTTTTAAGAGCCCTGATTTGTGCTGCGGGAATGGGCGAATTTGAAGCACAAGATTATGACTCTCTGAACAGTTTTCATTAATATTGTAAAAAGTAAGACGAATATCGTGTACCTTGTTTAGTGTGCGTATAGATATGATGTTTTGCATCTTGGTGGGATACAGGTATGAAATGCCATTTCGGTAACTAATATTATGTTTTCTATTTCTCAGATTGTTAGCAGAACTAGCACAGGGTTTGTCCCAAAAGTAACAAAATTAAAATCTTTATTGACGTGTTTGACACAGCTGTAAGTAAATGTCTGTCCTAGTTCTCTGAGTACTCACATTTAATGTTGACTACAGTTTTAACATGTTTGTATTCATTGATCGTGATCTCATAAATAGACGAGGGTTTTAACTTGTTCTAAGCATCAGAAACATGTCCGTAAATGTTCTTCGTGATTTGAATTGGCAGATCTTTTTAATAGAAAAGAAGCATTTGACTTGGTAGTGAATGAACTACATTGCTAATCCACGTTTTCTCTTTCTATTTTTTCTTGCAAAAAAAAAGCTGAAGCTCATGGATCCATAAAAGATGAGCTGATCAATTGAATAAAAGCAAATAATTGACTGTTGGAATGCCATACAGATGTATTGATTTTGAAAGATTTTCGTCAGAAGTTTCCACAAGAGAGTTTTTCCTTGTCCTGGTAATTATAAAATTCAAACCTGAAGCTTACACACGATAAATTCGATAAACATTTGGAGAAATTATTGAAAATCCTGTATGAAATTTAACAACTGATTTTGCTGAATTTAAAAAATGAATTGATTGGAATTGTGATAATAGTTCTTGAACCATTGTAATGTTGTGATTGGTTAAGTTTGAATTCTTGTTCTGAAGACGTATAACAAATTTTCTTGTCGTGGTGATTGAAAGAAAAATCGATATTTTTGTAGACCGTTAAACATTTACAATCGGTCAAAATAACAATAAAATCAGAAAGACTTGGATACACTAACTACAGTAATGCAATTAAGCAGATTTAAGGTTACATTAAGTAGCTAGATTGCAGAATAGCCACATTGAAATTAATGGATAAATTTATGTCTAAGAGTTTATATAAAAAGCTGGGATCCATTAATAGGGGCATTGGTGTGTACTTAGTTTGGTGCATGTGCACCTTGCATGCACACAGCTGTTCGTTTGGTTAAGTCTGGTACTTATGTTGTTATCACCTGTTTCGTTCCCTCAGAGTATACCTGTTAGTTACCAATTATTGTATAACCAATCAGTGCTTGCTCATGTGACATGTACAGGTATTATATACTTGTGTAAAACCATGAAAACTGCTACTTGTTATCACAGTCAACACCTTGTGTTTGTCCCTTATTTTAGTTAGGGTAAGTTGCCATTAGGGCAACAGTAATAATGTAAGTCAAATACAATATATCAGTTTCATATAAACCTCTGAACCAATGTCTTGCTCTAAGAACAAGACCATCTCGGACCTTAGAGGTAAAATTTAGGACTAGACCTATTTCATTTGCCAGCTTGACAGCCAACTGCTATAATACTTTTTAAGACTATATAGATAAATTTAAACCGTGACAACATAATTATCTGCGTTGTAAATTCATTGGAGATTAAAAATCAGCAATATGTGAAATGACAATGTTTGAACTCCCTATGAGACAAGCAATGTTACTAACAGACACTGTGTTGCACAGAAACATCATGCGTAATACAGCTACCAACTGTGTGATTCAAAATCTAAAAAGAATCACTAGACAAAGATGCAATAAATAAGTAAAAGGGCTCGCTCATGCACCTGAGAGAGCAACGTGAAGTGCCAGAAAAGCAGGTCAACATTGTATTTACGGTACACTTGAGCTACTTTTGAAAGAACGTATTGAATACAAAAGAGATTTATTTTACATAAGTGCTCTTATTGCAAATAGTAATCTGTGCATGCCAATCTAACAATATCTATTTACTGTACCTTCAATGTAATATTATCAGCTGCTGCGCATATGGCAGCAACACGATATATAGATACAAGTACAGCAAACGTTAAGCTTGCAGTCATTAAGTCATAGCTACCACTGTTAAGAATCCAATATGCGTCCAGGCACAGCGAAAGAGACAGGTTTGCTAGCAAAGCACTGATGATCAGAGAAAAAGTATTCTGCACAGAATCGGCAAGTTGATATAAGCGATCATATTGGTTATGGACATGTTTGACAAATTCACTCATTGTAGTCATCTTTAGAACCATTGTTTCTTTCAGTTCTACATTCAGGGATGAAAAACACTCTGCGCACAAATTAGCAGCAACAATGAAAAACGCAGCTGCAAAAGTGTCGTAGCTAGTTTGGATAAACTCATAGGTGATGTCTACAACCGACTTGGCATCAACATAACTGATGACTGTCAGGGATTTCACTAGGTTATAATTAATTGTGTTCCCAAAGAAAAGCACAAACTGAAGGAAGTTGGTTTTGAAACAAAATGTTCGCTTTCTGAGTCTTCCTCTCAATAACTTTTCCGCATTTTCTAGACTTGTCAATAAGCAGAGAAAACGTTTTTCTTCGAACAGTCCAAAGGTCACAACCAAAAGTAAGAAACATATGGGTATTAGATATGATCCAATTGATACCAGAGAGTCGACTTGATTAAGGTAAGATGAACCAGAAAAAGCGATCAACGTTTTTACTACAATAACCCCAACTATGACGATATTTGCCAAAGCTTGGTACAGTAAGCTTATTCCGTGTATCCAGGGACAGGATCCACTTTGATTCTGGGAATGGTGATTGAAATCCCAGGTAAAGACTCCCAATAACTTGCCCAATATAATCGCAGGACGACACATTTCGTAAGTAATTGAATAGCCCCTTGTTGTTTTGACTGAAGATACGTATGCAAGTTGTGGTGGACTGTCTCTATGAAACATGACTGGCGTGTAGTAATGGGCCATCACCAGAAAATCTATAATGGGTAAAAAAAATACATTGAACCTTTCGTCTCACTACTACTGTGAAAGTGTAAAAGAAATTACATGTTATATCTTGTTTTAACTTCTCACCTTTTCAGGAGCGTATTTTATATGGATGGTTGTTAAACTTCTGAATGATAGAAAGCAGCATACATTGTAGTGAAGGAAAAGTAAGTCCAAAGAATGTGCATAAAAAAGCAAAAGCATAGAAGCGCTACATGCACCCATGCTTCAATACCCATAAGGCACTGGAATTAAGTCAATATTTTGCAGGAACCTAAGCCTTCCTGGTTGGAACAGGCTCGCATTAGGAAACCAAGCCAGCTAAAGACTACTCCCCTGCAACTGGAGGCTCGCATTTGAGAGCGGAGTGCAAGTAATCTCCGAAACATTGTGTTTTTGTACGCAGTGGGATTATTTCTTGTTGGGGCGTATTTTTAGGATTATTTATACTTCACTACGATTTGTATTGCTTTCCATCATTCAGACTTTTGAACCAAAAGTGTTTCAAAATTCGTAAAAATCTACCCCAAATTAATTTCTGTCTCATTTCCAGCAACCACCCAAACCTCATACAACTCATAACACCAGGAAAACAGTCGACAAAAGTGACAAAATGCTTTCTACTTAGAATGTTATGCATATACCGAATTCCTTTTCCCAGCCAACCTGCATAGCCACGTATGTGGCACAAAACCATTAAAAACTACGAGAAAGTACTTTGGCACACTAGTCAAATTTTTAAGTTAAATCTTGCCACAAACTCATTATTACAGTGTCGTATTAACTGGAACCTCACCCAACTGGATGAAAACAGGGCACACCTCGAACCTGGCAAAATTCAGTATACTCTTTACTGAAAAACAACAGAGGGCCAGAATTACTTGGAATCTTTAGTCATGTCGTATCAACAACCTCCAGTTCACAATCATATCATGCCAGACCAGCGGTTCCCAACCTTTTCTATAGTATTCCTCCCCATTGGAACTAGCACGCAATGGTGCTCACCTCCTACCCTCAATGCTGTGAATTTTATTTTATTAAATGAATGATACTGCCGGTATCACTAATCACATATTAATAGTTCTGACAAAACTATAGTTTCCCCCCAAGGTCAGAAACTGTGAACTCCCTAGTTATGCCCCCCCCCTCTGCCGAGGAGGGTATAACTAGGTTATTTCAGGTTTTCTGACCTTAAAGCATTAATTTTTTCTGCTAGAAATTGACTAAAAGCTTCATACATTCAAGGAAATCAGTGTTTCATCCCCTTAAATCTTCGTTTTCTGCACCAAAATTAACTAAAAGCTACGTAAAGCATACTAAATAAACTAGTAAACAAATAATCGAATTGCTTAACAGCCGGGCGTTTAATAGGCGATTTACGGTGACAAAAAAATGTCTGTAGAATATTAGCGAAAGTTGAGCCTTACAATATAATTTCTTTTGCGATACATATGTAATTGGAAAAATAGGGAAAAACAGTCTCTTTTAAACAGTCCCTCCAATAAACCCCTGGATTTTGTCATTTTTACCCTACTCCTTTTTGAGGATTTTTTGACAGGTTATTTTTTACAATGGTGCTGCTTGTGGAGCATATTTCACCCGTGCACGTATTTTTACGGAGGTGGTGGAGGGAATATGATCGTGTAACCTTCTAGCGCATGGGTTAGTGGACCATTTGATACAAACCCCTGGGATGAGCGGTGGGTATAAAAGGCGTGGATAATTCCGTAGATCTTTATATCACCCATGGCTGCCAAGTACGACATGGTTTCGAGGTTTCAGTGCAAGAAATGCAAGGTTGAATTTTTATCGCTAGAAGAGGTGGACAGTCATTTGCAGAAGCATTGCGTGGCAAACTTTACTTGTCTTGATTGCAGAGGACTCGTTTCTTCCTACAATGAATTTTTGGCGCACTACAACTAATGCTATGGAAAAATGATTATGCCTGAAAAAATTAAGTTTGGTGGTATATATTACTGTGAAGCCTGTTGGAAGTATTTCCCAATTTGAAAAGAGTTACAATTCATACCAGAATTTCCCATTCGTCTCTTCCAATGAACGAAGAGACGGTTTCGACATCGGAAGATTACAAAAAACCAACGATGATCGACAAAGAAAAAATAATGATCTTTCAATGTTGGACATTGAGATTTTCTCGTGCCAATACTGCGAGAAGACGTTCTTGGACGAGAGATATAAATGGAGGCAAGAAAGGTGTCACGAATGGAAATGTAACGCAACGTACAATCGTGTGGTGACACTTACTCGGACGGTCTCACGTATAAACGGCACAAGTGTGGTGGTGCTGTAAAACAACGTGGAAAGGAAATTGGAGAGTCTTCAAAAAAGACTTAAATTGTCTTTTCCTAAACTCAAACCTCTATTGAAGAAAGAAATAATTATAAATAATAATTTATAATAATAATAATTAGAAATTATAATTAGAAATAATAATAAATAAACAATGTCATATCTCTAGTTGTACCTATAATAGAGGATACGAGAATCGACTGGGCCTTGTCCTACATGATTCACGATTTGAAAGACAAGATGGAGGTGACCGACAATACCGAACTCGAGCTGAGGCCGTTCAGGTTGGATTTAGGAGGTTTTGATCTAGTGCGCAATGCTTTCAACACCTGCTTCTTGACTTTCAAGTGGGATTTTAAGTCGGATGAAATGCACTACGAGTCCTTGATTTTGTTGGAATGGTACAAGGACAAATATTGGAACCTTTTAGAACAATGTCGACGTCTTATGGTAAACATAAAGGCTCAAAATGGATTATGCATTTTCTTTGAAAAAGCGATGGATAATACGGAAACAATTAAAGCTTATTTCAATTCCAACCTGATCAGAGTGGAGAGCAAAGAGGTTCTCTCAGAAATGTCAAACAAAATTCAGCATAGTTTTGAACAGTTTGCCGTAGAAGGAAGTGGATGGGTTGTCAAGCACTGCGTGTGCACTGAACTATGCGTTGGAATCCGTAGACCCTTTGCGGGAAAAGGTTACATAGCACTCCCTAAAAAGCTCAAACTAGGTCCCAATATTCTGGTCAATGTGCGTAGTGAGGATGATAGATGTTTTCGTGTTGGCTAGTATGCACCTCATTCATTCTTCGCATCATGATTGGGATACAAAACATTACCTTCCTCGTGTGCACGAGTTAGTTGTTCGTATGTTAGATAAATACTCCGTTCCTTTAGCCAAGATCACGGCGTTTGAAAAAGCTAACAACATTTCGATATCTGTTTTTGATTTCGAGGATAACGAACCTTTTGTTTGTCATGTGAGTTCCTTAACTGAAAGTAAGCATCACATTGACTTGCTTCTTCTCAACAGCCACTAAGTGACGATAAAAAAACAAATTCATCACGAGTTTCAACCCCAAAAAGTGTTTGAACTATTTTTTCAGGCATTGCCTACACGGTTTTCAAAATCGTTTCAGGTATGAAAACTACCACCTCCCTTCTTGCAAGGGAGTTCTGTATCAAAAGACCTCATTGCCCGACAATGACGTTATCCAGTTTAAGAATTTCAAGAACGAACTCAAAAGTTTGTACATAGCCTACGTGGACTTTGAAGCGGTGCTGTACATAGCGTACGTGGACTTTGAAGCAGTGCTGCACCCAGTCTCCAGTTGTGATGGAAACAATGCATACACCAGAGTTAACCACATACACCAAGCTTGTAGTTTTACCTATGTGATTGTGGGCCACTTAGGCAAAGTATTTTCCCAAAAGTTCTACAGAGGAGTAGATTGCATGAAAGTTTTCTTCGAGTGTACATTAGAGGATCAAAAAAAGATCATGGCTTACGTGGATTCCCACAAACAGTGTATGAGACATTTAACTAAGAACCAGTGGTTGCTGTACAAAACAGCTGTGGTGTGCCATCTTTGCAAACACGGAGCATTTACCTCACCCCAAGAAAAGTTTAACAGATTTACAAATGTACGAGCCCACGACCACATCCCCACAAATTTAGAGGAGCCCCACACAGCAAGTGTAACTTTTCTTACACTTTGAACAAAAACATATGCAAAAAACATATGTAATTTCGAAAATATGACAATTATTTCGTTGTGACGGCTTTGAATTCGTTTAAAAATTTGAACGCTCTGCATAATGTGAGGATCATTGCTAAGAACAAGGAAAGAATCAGCAGCATGAAATTGGGTGGTTTTACTTTCATCGATAGTATAACATTTATGACGGCATCGTTGGAAACCTTAGGTTTGAAATTAAAGCGCTTCAGCATTATGGAAAAGCTATTCGAAGGTGAATCGATGGAACTCGTATGATGCCTTAGGAGAAAAGATGTGTTTCCGTACGAATACCTGACAAACGTGGAAGTGTTTGAGGAGAAGTGTTTACCTCACCTCGTTGTTGAAAGGAGTAACCTGCTCCAAATTTTACGAACACGCTATGAAGATTTTGGATTTAGGCAAATGCAAAGCGTTTAGAGATTACCGTGACCTGTATTTGTGGACAGATGTTGGGCTTTTAGCCGATGTCTTTGAAAACTTTAGAGTGACGAGTTTGGCTAGATATGGATTGAACCCCTCCTATTAAATTTCTACACCCTCCCTATCTTGGGACGTGGCACTCAAGAGGACGGGAGTGTCTTTGTAACTCTTCACAAATATTGACATGCATCTTATGGTGGAAAAGGGCATAAGAGGCGGTGTCTCATTTGTAATTAGAAGATACGCTAAAGCCATCAACCCGTATACAGTATAGCATATACCTTTGACCCTGATAAAAAGAATTCTTACATCACATTTTTGGACTTCAACAACTTATACGGTTGTGTAATGTGCGAGTATCTACCGACTGGAGCGTATGAATGGGTGCCAGAAGGCCAGTTTGAGGATATAAATCTCGATATTACAGAGGTGAGAGTGATACGGGCTTGATATTAGAAGTGGACTTGGAATAACCGGAAATACTTCATGCATCGCACAATGATTTCCCATTAGCACCGGAGCACTTGAAAATCACAAAGTCTATGCTTTCTCCTGTCAACCATCGGGTAATCGAGGACTTGCGATTAACGTACAGCAAAGGTCTAAAGTTAACCACTAATCTTTGCTCAAAGACTTACTACGTGGTGCACTATAGGAATTTGAAATACTACATCTTTCTCGACATGGTTCTCACAAATATACACAGAGCAATCAGCTTTAAGCAAGCCCCTTGGCTGAAACCTTACATCAAGTTTAATAACGAAAAATAGCAAGCACCTACTAACGATTTTGACAAAAACCTCTACAAACTGATGAATAATTCGATTTTTGGTAAGATCGAAAACAAACGCAATAGAAACAACGTCTTGATAGCAACAATGAAAGAGAAAGCCATCAAGTACGCTTCTCACCTCTGCACCACGAGTTTCAGGTCTCTAAGTAAGGATTTGGTAATTTTACAAAGACGCCCACAAGCATCATCTTGAACAAGCCCATCATGGTTGGGTTTAGCGTCTTGGAACTGTCAAAGTTACTAGTCTACTGGTTTCGACCAGATGATGAAAAAGTATGGATCGGAGAGATGTAAACTCCTAGTAATGGATACAGATAGTTGTGTTGTTCCATAGAAACGGACGATGTTTACAAAGATATGGAAGAAGATGTGCTGTTGTTTAATACGTCTGACTACCAAAAGACCATTTCTTACACTCCAACGTCAACAAAAAAGTATTGGGGAAGATGAAAGACGAGAGCGTGGGTTGCCCAATTTCCGAGTTTGTAGGTTTAAAGTCTAAGCTCTACAGCGTTTTACAATCGGATGGGAAGAACAAAATGGCTTGCAAAGGCATTAAGAAAGCAACACAAGTCGTGCATGAAACGTACAACAATGTGCTGTTTAATAATAGCGTCGTGAGAACTCTGGGATCTTACATTCGTTTGGAGGCGCACGAACTAAAAACGATCACCATCAACAAGTTGGCTTTCAATCCTTACGATGACAAGAGATGGGTCTGCGACGATGCAGTCAGTACTTTTGCATATGGACACGTGAATTCAGCTGAAACTATATATATTATCCATCCAGCTGTTGTATTTGGAATCTTAGCCTTTCCATTTAACGAAGTAAAGCATTTTCCCATCTTTTCCTTTCTTTTTACGTAATACTTGCTCTAATAGAAATAAATCTGGGACTAGGGTTTTTTTAATTTCCTGTTCGTAAAAACCTCCGAGCACCGGTTCACCCGACTCATCCTTTAAAAGATACGTAACTGGTTGGTTTTTTTGCACTTTACGGATCATGAAAATTAGGTTAGTAAAATTTTGCAAATATCCTTTATCGACATTTTTTTCACTTTAAAAATCCAGACTTTATTTCCTACAGCGAACTTGGGTTTCTTCAGCAGTCGTTTAGGAGTAATTCATCTCAGCAATGGTTCATGGTGCCTGGTTACATCTCTAGGTATCAGTTTTGTGGTGGAATGAACCGTGTCATTGTAATAAAACCAACTTGTTGATAATGTGTATCCACTTGTAATTCCCCTGCCTGGTGGATACACATTTGTGGAACTAAACACGTACTCACCTGTATGTGCTGCAACTCGTCGACTTGTTTATCACCTAGATGGCGCTAGCAACACGAATGCCATCTTCAAAGCAGCAGCTGTGGCCAATGGCAAAGTCGTTCTGAATAGCATTAGTTGGCTTGTTTCGCACGTCACGGCATCGGACGAGCAAAAGCTTAAACTCTACAATCTCATCAACCACAGAGCAAAAGTAGATTTAGGATTTCGGCACTGGCATTACGACAGCTGCTAGCTCCCTCAACATTCAAGTTTTAAGAGTTCTGTTGAAACGTTTTACCACGCTCGCTTTCTTTTCAGAGTACGTAGAATACATGTTATGTTATGTTATGGTGCCTGAGTAGCGCATTGAAGTCTTTATGGTAGAACTAACTACCTAAATCGACTTGTAAATTTTTAGGGGAGGGGCCGCTCGTGTGTGTATCTTCTTGAAAGCTTCGGTAATATCTATACCGGATTTAGATTTAAGAAGAATGGCCCAAGTAAACTTGGACATGACGTTAATACAGGCCAGTAAGTAGTTAAACCCTTTATTTAGGTTAGCATACGGTATCATCTCCACCAAGTCAGCCTGCCATAGATTGTTTAGGCCCAGTACAATCACTTTCTGTCTCGGAAAATTTTCCGCGTTGGTTTGTGAAGTTTGTTTACGAGTTGATCCATTTGTTTTTATTTCCCATTCCGAACCTGAGTTTTGTTTTCATGATTTTCTTAACAATGGAAGCGACTAGTTTATCCCTCCATGCCAAAGACGGATACTCTCTCACTCTTTGAGCTTTTCAAATTAGAACTTCATCGGCGCGGAGTGTCAATCTTTTAAATCCGAGCTTTCGGCATAAGCTATATTTTGTTCTTTGCAAGCCTCGTCTAGTTTATTTATTCCAGGATCTCCTCGTGCCAGTTGCTTATTCAGCTAATTCCAGGACCGCAGTATTGATACCCCGGTAAATGTATTTCAACAGGCAAGTTATCTATGATTTTGTTCACGAGTTCCTTCCCCAATTTGTTGAAGTAAGCTTTTTTTATTCCACATACATCGCAAAACACTATCTCCATCGGTCTGTTGTTTCATGAAGTTGTAGAAACGGGGGGTTTCGACTGGTTAGAAGTCGAATGTTTACATTTTACGCAATATTTCATCTTGATTTCTTAACGGTTGCTCTTTTTTACAATAGTACAATTTTTTTTTCATTCCGAGTATATCTCTTTTAAAAAAAGACATCATGGATTCCTGTTTGATTATTCTCACCGGCAAAGATTCTGACTTGAAAATAACATACCCATCTATTTTGACGCGGAAAAAATTACAAATTGGCTCTGCTTAATTTTGACACTTATAACAGCATGCACAACATCATCTCAAAAAATAACGAAATTAAGTACACGACCGATGCTGGTGCCTCCTGGCAGAAAATGTTAGTAAGTCCCAGTGCTTACGAAATCGAGGATTTGAATAAATTTCTCAAGTCAGCGATAGATGCAAATGGCCACAGCAAGGACACCATAACAATTCTCCCGAATCTAAACACTTTAAGAACCAACTCGATAATTACTGATCCGAATTACGCAATATCTTTTTCAGGTGACAAGAGTTTGGTTCCAGTTTTGGGGTTTGACTTGGGCAACTACGTCGGAAGTCAGGAAAGTCAAAATACCATCGACATTATGAGCGTCAATACAATTTTTGTACACGTTGATATCATAGGCAATTCACTCCTAAACAGCGATACTCAACACACTTTATATTCCTTTTATCTCAATTCTCCTCCCAGTTACAAAATCATACAGTCCCCACATAATTTAATTTACCTCCCAGTTGCTACAAACGTAATCAGAAATGTAAGAGTTTGGCTCACGTCTCAGGCCAAGAAGCAATTGGATTTAAATGGTGAGACGCTTACAGTGCGTCTTCATTTGAGATCTAAGAATTAAAAAAAAGGATAAAATGTTCATGTCTGGAAAAAAAGGGAAAAGACTCTTTCTTAATATCAACTGTAATAATAAAAAAAAACGGTTCGACGCCTATAAACAAAGCTTTCATCAAATTCATACAACACCCAGAAAATGAGCGTAGTGGAATATTAATTAAAAATCAACGAACCTTTGGCGTATGATTCATCGGTTGAATCTTACACCTACCACGAATACAACCCTATTGTTGGCACTAATCTCAACAACGTAAATTCTGAAATCCGCACACACGTAGAAAACCAAGATTTAGTTCTGCACGTTGCCAACAGTTACCTCCTGATTACAGGGAGGTTCCTGAAGCACGATGACTTGTCTTATGCTGATGCTGACGTAGCTAGTCTTATTAATGATGCTGCCATGTTCCTGTTTTCTAATATCAAATACCATCTAGGTGATAAACAAGTGGACGAGTTAAATTATCCGGGGTTCGGTACTCTAATGAAGGGACAGTTCACTTACGGCTCGGCGGAGCAACCGCCTTTGCTCGGCCAGAGCAGGGTGTTGGATAGCGCGGCTTCCGTCGATGCCGAACTAATCAACAACTTGGGATTCAAACAGCGGCACGCATCCACCATGATTGAAACAACTCCCAAGGGAAGCATTACCTTTGCCATCCCATTGAGACACGTCATGGGATTTATCGCAAATTATGATAAACTAATTTGTGGAACTAAACACGTACTCACCTGTATGCGCTGCAACTCGTCGACTTGTTTATCACCTAGATGGCGCTAGCGACACGAACGCCATCTTCAAAGCAGCGGCTGCGGCCGATGGCAAAGTCGTTCTGAATAGCATTAGCTGGCTTGTTCCGCACGTTACGGCATCGGACGAGCAAAAGCTTAAACCCTACAATCTCATCAACCACAGAGCGACAGTAGAATTAGGATTTAAGCACTGGCATTATGACAGCTGCTAGCTCCCTCAAAATACCAACTTCACCTGGCGTGCTGACTACTTCAGCGGTCGAGAAACCTAGGTGGATAGTTCTAGCTTTTCAAACTAAAAGATAGGACTCTTTAGTTAAAAACCAGGCCGTGTTCGACCATTGCAGTCTACAAGATGCTCACGTGACTCTAAATGCCAAGCGTTATCCGTTTCTCGATTTAAATACCACTGGAGAGTACGTCGGCTTGTATAGTATGGCATTACAATTTAGGCAGGTGTGCTATGACACCAACGACTTGAGTTTCGATTTGCTTCAGTTCAAGAAAGCCTATCCTCTCGTGGTGGTGGATTGTTCCAAACAGTCCGAGAGACTTAAATCGTGAATTGTAGATGTACAAGTCAAACTGAAGTTTAGAACAGCCATCCAGCTAACACTACTTGTCACGCTTTGCTCATTGGCGACAGGAAAATGAATCTAAAGTTGGATAGAAGCAAAGTCGAAGTTGTTTACTAAACAATAATAATAAAAAAGATGTGGCGCTCAAAACAAGACCTCAAAAAAAGAAAGGCGGTTTTTTGCCGTTGGACCGATTTTAGCCGGTATTGGAGGATTAGCGGGAGGGACTGCGGTGGTGGTATTTGCTGTTAAAAAGATGCAAAACGATGCAAAAATTCTGGCTGAACTCGTGCGGCATCACAAGCAAGTGGAAGGTTCCGGCTCGAAGACAAAAAACTCAACAAAAAACAAAGCAAAAAAAAATTGCCCTGTGTCAGAGGTCTTTACTTAAGATCACGCAGGGTTTAATCGACTTTGATTAACTTTTAACAAACATTGATTTAAACGGATTGGCTAGAGTAATGAAAATTCCGAAATTTAGAGGTAGTTTTAGTAAAGAAACGTTTCCTTTAAAACTTACGCATGCTGGTGAAAACGGAATCGTAAACTTGGAAGATTTCCACAATGGAGACGGAAGTCACTGAGTAGCCTATTCCACCGTTTTGGGAGAACCCTCTTATTTTGATAGTTTTGGCAACATTGGTCCTCCCCGGACTGTGGTAAACTACTTTGGACCGGGAAATTAAATACAGTTACGGACGGCTGCAAAACTTTGACCAAATTTGGTGTGGTCACTTTTGCTTATTTTTTCTAAGCTTTTTCTCTAAGGGACGTACTTACGAAGCTGTTTTGGATAGGATGAGACGAGTCATCTATTGAAAAATTACGTGCAAATCTAACTGGAAATAAACGTCTTCTACATGAAACTCTTCGAATTCCTGTACTGCGATGGGCAAATTTTTTTCAATTATGTAAGGATTTTCGAAATGGTAGCTGTCGAATGCTCATCCTTTAGTTTAGTAATATAAAGGGCTCTCGTTCTTGCTTTACATTTAGCAAAGGTTGCTACGCTCGGATCGTTGCAGTATAAAATTGCTTGATAAATTAAACCAGAACTTGTACATATGAAGCTTGAAAGAGGACCGGAATTAACGAACCAATCACTTGCTTTTTTCAAAGGGCTTTTCATGCTGAAACTGATTACCATGAAACAGTTTTCATGCACAAATTTCTTTGTAGCCACGTAACTCGGTAAAGTAGGTTCGCTTAGGTTTCTAATCGGTGCATTGAAGTTTTCTTTCTGTCGTCTTGTAACAAGCAATTGCTGTCGACGAATACCTTAGTAACAGCATCATTCGGTAAAGTAGGTTTGGTTGGATTTCTAATTGGCTTGTGCATTGCATTGAAGTATATTATCTGTTCGTCCTGTAATAAGTAATTTCTGTCAATGTACACTTTTGTTGCCATGTCCGCAGCGTGCCGGGGAAAAGCTATGTCCTTAATTTGCTTCTTCTTCGCGTAAAAATTCCCATCAGACTCATCTAAGTACAATGTATTTTTTTCGATGCTAGAAACGTCGGAAGCCAACTCTTCGGCGAGATGTGAGATGGAAGATGGCAATTCGGTTTTAATTTCTGAATGTCCATTGCCAGAGTACCGATCTGAGAATAATTTACTGTGTCTTCAGAGTCGATTGCAGCTCCTACTTTGGTTAAACGCTTATTTTGCATATCATAGTTGTTTTCGGGTGATAACACGTACCCTAGTCCAGGTTGTCCCGCCGGACTGACCCCCACCACTTCACCCCATTCTCCTCTCGTCCTTTTCAATCATTGCACACTTATTAACAGACATCTTTTTTAATTATATGAATTCCCCTCCTGCCAAAAAAATCTTTAGCACACGGTGACAGAGTAAGGAGTGAAGTAAAACAATGTGCATTAAATACTGGATTTGTGAGAATACAAGACGTAACAATCTAAAAAAAAAAAAAAAAGAAACCATAACTGTCCCGATAGGGACTAGAACCCAGTACATCCGCATGCTATTAATATCCCTGATTTAGTACACGGGTATTCTGGGTTCGAGTTCCAATCGTAGTAGTTGTGTTTTCTTTTATTTATGTAATGGAGTAAAAAGCACGGTAATAGATTATATGAAGGTAAACCAAGCAGTGCTACATAAAAATACAAACAACGTTTCGAAAATTATCAATTTTCGTCTTCAGGTTAGCAATAAAATTAAAGCATGGCAAAAGCCACTAAGTCAACAGATATTAAAAGCAT
>JAHWFP010036332.1:7192-41849 GCA_023313725.1 Lithobius niger
CCCAACTATCAAGAATTAAAAGAACATTGGTGCTTTAGCACTGCATACTTGAGATTTCTAGTTGATGGTTCCTCAACTAAAGGCAGTAATAAATAAGAAATGTAATTAAAGTTTATTTATTGATTTGATAGCTTATAGTAATGCTGATATGTTTGCTTGGCAATTCATCCCAACTATCACGAATTAAAAGAACTTTGGTGCTTTAGCACTGCATATTTTAGATTTCTAGTTGATGATTCATCAACTAAAGGCAGTAATAAATAAGAAATGTACGAAAAGCTTATTTATTGATTTGATAGTTTAGAGTAATTCTGATATGTTTGCTTGGCAATTCATCCCAACTATCAAGAATTTAGAGAACATTAGTGCTTTAGAAATGCATATGTGTGATTTCCATTTGATGGTTCCTCAGCTAAAGAAAGTAATAAATAAGAAATGTACAATAAGCTTATTTATTAATTTAATGGCTTAGAGTAATGTTATCATGTTAACTTGGCAATTCGTCCCAACTATCAAGAATTAAAATTGCATTGGTAAAACTGCAAATAACAATTTGGCCAACAACAATTGATATGAATTCATCCTGGCGTCATTCCACAATCATCACCAACAAGATCCAAATATGTAAATTTAGCCTTTCACGTCGTTACTTATTTCATGATGATTTCAGAAGTTGACGGTTCTTCACTGATGCTAGTAAATAAATAAGAAATTTTCGTAAGGGCTTATCAACTGATTTTAATTGCTAGAATACTGTTGACATGCCACTTGGAAATTCATCCCACCTATCAAGAATTAAATATACGTAGGTGCTTTACTGCTACACATTTCAGTTTTCTTAGCAAAGGATAATTTATGTTTTTACTGTATTTCTTAAAGAGAAAATTGTACAATGTTTAGCATTCAATTCGTTTTTCTCACGCTCGGTTTGGTGGTTTATTCGGTAGTCGACGTGTTGAATGTCTGCTTGGTAACTCACATCGAAACTATGAAGAATTAAAAGTGTGTTGGTGCTATATTGCGTAGCAAATTTCAGTTTTCGAAAATGAAAACTTGATTTGGAACTGTGTTCATATTAGAATGCATTTCATTCTGTTTTGTAGTGGACGTGTAGTGTTGTAATGAATACTAAATGTTCTTTGTTCAAAGAACTGAAAAACTGGTCGTTAAATTAATAGAAAGTTCCTTTATAGAAGATGTAGAATGAATAATATGTTTATTATTTTGTACTTTAACAATTTTCCATTAAAAAAAGTATTCCGATGTTCTTTTGCTAGAAATTTGTCAAATGATTTAGGCTATATGAATTTTTCCAGTCATGGTCTCTAAATTATAATGTCTCTCAAGATATAATTGCATTACTGACTATCTGTAAATGCATAACACAACATTCTATAAACATGTTTTTCTGTTGTCTATAACCTTTTTTATTTTATTAGGTATCGTTTGTTACATATATTAAATAAGAAATGTGGTTAGAGGTCACTTAGTTCTAGGATAGCGACATCACCATAATCGTAATAAATAAAAAAAACGAAAAAATCCAGTATGCTTTACGATAACTACCATAAGGTAGTAGGCCTACGTTTTCTTGGGAGCCCATCTAATCCATATTAAATAAGAAATACTGGCAATGTGTATCTATTAAATTATGTAATTAGAGTTCAGCGGTTATCCTTGGTGATCATACCTTACTTGATGACTGTAATCATGGTTATTATATATGAGTGAAGCATTTCAATCAGATTTAGGAAATCTAGAATAATGCTAACATGTTCCTTTGAAAGTTCATCCAAGCCATCTAAAATGAAAAGAACTTTAGTGATGTATAATTTATCGATGTGTAATTTATTTATTTTTAAATTTTTTCACTTACTACCTTCCTTGTGATACCAATAGGTTTTCACCAGAAGTTCTTAATAATTCAGAAATCTAATTACAGCTTATTACAGCCAAGTATGGTTAAATTGTGGTGATACAATAGTTTGGATGTACGTATAACCCATCTAGAATTAAAACTGTGTGTAAAGGATGGAGTATAATTCATTTAAGTGAGCACCTCATTGTAATTCAACTACACTACTTTAAAAAGTAAATAATTTTTCTCAAACTGCTAATGATTAAAAAAAAGAAATAACCAATAAGTTTGGCCGAAAGTGCAATACTCTTTCCAAGGATTGAGTATCTTTCTTTCTATGAATAATCCTTACGATTTTGTGTTAAACCCTTTTCTTCTCTGGTGAATGTTTGGAGCATATGCTAAACGATGAAACATTTAGGTACAGTAATAAACTGCGTTTGATTTCTTTTCTCTTATAACATTATCACAAAATCAGTCAAGATTGTTTACTTGTTATAGACTGTACATAATGTAAGAAAAATAATTCTTCAAATAGGAGAGAAATTCTTTGCTATTAACAAAATACATTTATACATCACATTACTCTACTGATGCTCGTAATAAAATAGGATATGGTCGAAGGCGCTGTGCGATTCTAATCATGGATTAGGGCGTCTAGTGAATGATGACGAATTGTTTGGTAATTCGCACAAAAATATCCCCAAATCACAGTTTATTGCCGAGTTTGTCTTATGTGTAATTAGCGTTGTGGTCATAACCAACTTGTGATTTTAGTTGAGGTCATACCGAATTTGACTTCGTGATAAACAGAGAATGTATGAAGTGCTGGCCATGGATCCGATGATTTTAGAGTGCTGTCTGGGTAATTCGTCAAAATCATCCAGAATTAACGAGGATGCGTGTCTTTATAAGAGGGTAACGTGTAACTTTTCTGATTTTTCGGGACTTAACTGTTTTCTTTATAAGTGCAAAGAAAAGGTTTTTATGCATTTCTTCCATTTATTTAGCGAGTATCCAAATAGTATTGGTATATTTCATATCTATAAAAAAGTATGTAAGCATGTAAGGAAGATAGTAAGATGTAAATTTCATGTTAGTTTTCAGTTTTCTTTATTTTATAAGAGTGAAATGTATCAGATAATATTTAAACTTTAACAATGCATAGCAGTTATAATTTTTTTTCAAATTACAAATGATTGTAATAAAATCGAATATAAACAACACATTAGAAGAAAAACATTTCTTTTCAAAGCTTGCTTATAATTGTATTTGTACGCTGTAGTTGTGGTTTTTTTTTAAATCTTCATTTAGAAGAATCCGTAAGAGCCTGGAAACACATCTGTATAAATGATGCAACGTATTGTCCTTGAGTTCAGTGGCATTATGAGTTACACTTACAAACGCTTTAACTAATAAAACTTACTATATTAAAAGCGAAGGAAGCATTGTCATGGTTTACGTGAGTACCCATCTTCACTAAGGACAAAACCAATGTAGAAATAATTTTAAAAACGGTCAAACATGTGATTTTGGTACAGAGTGGGGGTAAACTCCATGCCGATCAATTAGATATTTATATTTGATCGGCCTCACCGAGCAAACATCTCCACAATTTTGAGTCACAATACCTCCTTGGTGCATTGTTATGGTTCTGTCTGCTTATTATAAAACCGGTTTTTGTCTCAAATAATGATTAGTCTTCCTATTACCTCTGCTAATGCTTATGCGACTTTTAACCTATTAAATATTAGTACTTCAGTACATTTATATTTTTAGTGATAATGATGCTATATTATGTTATCGAAATTATTCATGATTTTTTTAAAGACATTGATGCTTAGACCCACAAGTGTCAGCACCACAACATATAAATGACGTTGGGTTATTCTTTTTAAGTGATTCTACTTTTCAAGTTTCATTGTACAAATTTTTGGGGGAGAGGGGGACTTAAACAATAAACAAATCGTTTTAGAAATTACGAAACTTTTATAGAACACTTTGTCTATATTGTAAGGAAAATGTTGTAGGAAGAATTACATTTTAATTATCCTAATATGGATACTGTTGTACATAAAATGATTCATTAAGGTAGGCGTACAATAAGGAATATGTGAGAAAAAATTACGATTTTCTTTTTACTACGTTTTCGTTAATTTTTCCTATTATTTTCCCGTAGTTGTAAGTCAGCTCCATCAGTGAAACATTTAGAAAGACGACCTAATAAGTTAAAGGGGCCTCAATGATCGAGCCTGGAAACTACAATCGATCCAATGCCATAATATTGGGACGTTTTAGGTTACTAAATATTCTAATCAATAAAAACAGTTATACAAAATACTTTATTTTAGTTCTTCTTTCTTTAAATGGTAATGGAAAAAAAATTAAATATCTAAGGAAATATGTCACCTAAATCAAAGCTTAGTTTTGTTGTAATGGTGGTCTTCCCAAACCCTGGGTCACTTTCTACGCTGAGTAATAGAACAGCATTAAACTGAAAGGGATATCTGAGAGTTTCTGCATGAATACTGTACGTTGCACATTCGATGGTACACTTCTTTTTAAATTTTCTGTGACGATAGGAATAGAATAAAATGAAATAGCCAATTATATTTATCAAAACAAAATTTTGTTGCAATGGTGGGCTTTCTAAAGCCCGGATCGCCTTTTCTACAGTTTTTAGGATTAACTTTTCTTTAACTTGGAAAGCTGTTTCAATATTTCTGTGTGAGACTATCTGTCCCATTACATAGTACGCTTCACTTTATTTTAAGCTTTTTTTTTGCATGATAGGAATAAGTAAACAAAATTAGCTGTGGAAGCAATTTCCATCTATTGTTGAATGCAGATTTAGTAAATTGATGCCATGAAAAATAAGCAGTACAAAATTCTATCAGTGACTTGCATACTTGTTTTCCTATAAATAGTCATGTTGAAATAGAATGTGTGCATAGCACACTGCACATTAGGTAGTGTACTTCAATTTAATTTTCGTTTGCAAGGATTGGAATAAAACATAATAAAATACGAAAATATTTCATTTCTGTAATTCGTAGTAAAGTTTAAGAGTTGTGGTTGTCATTATAAACCCGTCGTTTTTTACAGATATATTTATTTACTATTCCTTAAATGGAAATTTTAAATCAATATTTGAATATGGTGCATCTTGAGCCTTAATTTGTATACTTCATTCCAGTGCTTGTTTGCCTGAATTGGAATATCGTGAACAGTTTACTTGTAAAGGTTGTCTTTCCAAAGCCAGAATCTCCTTCTATACATTTTTAAGGAATAGCTTTTCTTTAACTCGGATGGCTGCATCGATATTTCTGTGTGGGACTATCAGACCCATTGATGGCATACTTCACTTTATCGTTGCATAATAGGAATAAGAACAGAAAATTAAGAGCATTTCCCATCAATTATTCAATTAAGACTTATTAAATTGATGCCATGAAAAATAAGCAATGGAAAACTCTAAAAGTGACTTCTTTACATAGTAAAATTATGATTTTGTAAAATTATTGTATGGATACGACCTCAAAATATCCAAGCACTGGATTATATACAACTCGGTTGAACCTACTTATGTTGTTAATGGCAGATGACTGCTACTGGAAGGTTTACTTATTTTTCTTATACCTTGAACCATGGCACTTTATTTGTAATGGTGGCTTACCAAACCGTGGGTCTTTCTTATACAGATTAGCATATCTTAATAATTGGAAGCTGATGCCGTGAAAAATAAGCAATAGAAAATTCTATATGTGATTTGCGTATAGTAGAGTCAAATTATGTTGGTGTAAAAATTATTGTGTATATTCAAAATGTACTATCATTGGATTATATTACTGGATTCTCAATTTCTGAACTTTAATTTTCTGTTATCTAAATGGAAGATAAAATTTGATTACTTGGAAGGTTACCCGAAGCATATTTGTATAAGTGTGACTGTTTCTTAATATTCTGAAATGAATTTGGTGCTACTTAACTGATAGATGGTAGTTGCTTCTGAAAATATCAATTGATCAGTCCTACATTTGCTCGACACTTTACTTACCTTTTATGCACACAAACTGGTATTTTATTGACGTTATAGATCTACCAATATTTTAACATAGTGAGAATTCCCAACTCTAGGTCATAATATTCTGTTTAACGCAATGTACATTAATGTTATTAAAGGCGAGTTCAATAAAATCAACTGTTCAACTAATGCCTAACTGTAATTCCCAAGTTACCACTAAAATACGGAGGGTGTAAGTGTTCTTGCATTTTCCATCAATTGTCCAATGCAGATTTGTTAATCGGTGCCATGAAAAATAAGCAATACAAAATTCTAAAAGTGACTGATGTACATAGTCAAATTATGATTGACGTCGAAATTATTGTACAGATGTTGGTTGCTTCTTAACGTGATTATCAATTGATAAATCTTTGCTCCACACTATACGTAACTCTTATGCATGCAGATAGGACTTTAATGACGTTATAGTGCAACCTATATATTAACATAGTGAGAACTCTCGAAATAATCTGTTGAACGCACTGTACAAAAATGTAATTAGAGGCAAGTTAGATAAAAATCTTCTGATTGTAATCCTCAAGTTACTGTAAAACATGTATGGTTATTCTACATGCATTTGCCATAAATTGTATAATACATATTTGTTAATTGATGCAATGAAAAATAAGCAATACAAAATTCTATTAGTGACTGACGTAAATATTCATATTATGATTGGTGTACAAATTATAGTATATATTCGGAATATACACGAACTGGATTCCATAATACTCAGTTGAACCTACTTAATGTTGATGTTAGAAATTTATTACTATGGAAAGGTTTACTGATCCACATCGTCGAAAAAATGGTTGCCTTCGTCAATTTCTAAACTGTATTTATTCTGTTATCTATGAGGACGATAAACGATATCCGTTAGGAAGGTTTGCTACAGTATATTTTCGTAAGCTTCATTGTTTCCTTCAAATTCTGAAATCGGTTTTATGCTATTTGCGTTGATAAACATTGGTTGCTTTGAAGGTTATTATCACTTGATCAATCCTACACCTGCTCAATGCTCTAAAAACAATAATGCACACAAAGAAGTATGCGTTGTGAGAATTTCCAAGCCAAGTCATAAAATTCTGTTAAACGTAGTGTATACTAATACAACTAAGGCCAGTTCGATAAAATGTTTTTTGTTTATATTAATGCTAGACTTCAATGCTAAAGTTACCATTAAAACTGTACAGTATGAGTCTTCATGCATTTCCCATCTATTGTTTACTAAAGATTTACGAAACTGATGCCATAAAAAATAAGCAGTGGAAAACTCTAAAAGTGACTTACGTACAGAACAAAATTATGATTAGTGTAAAAATTATTGTGTTGATATTATGTCGGGATATACAAGCACTGGAATCTATATTACTTAATTATACCTACTCATTTTGCTGTTAGAAATTGATTACTACTGGATTGTTTACTACACTCATCTTTGAAGAAATGGTTGCCTTCCTCAATTTTTGATCTGTATTTCTAGTTATCTATGTTGTAATGTTTACGAAAGCATATTATTGTAAGAATGGTTGTCTTGTTCAAATTTTGAAATGAATTCGCTGGTACTTATGTTGAAAGACTTTGATTGCTTCTGATGGTGATTATCACTTGCTCAATCCTACACCTATTCGACGATCTATATAACTTTTATGTGCGTAAACAGGTATTTTAATAAAGGCATAGTCCAATGAATATTTTACCTAAGTGAGAATTGCCAAACCCACATCATACTATTCTGTTGAACGTAATGTAAAAAATGCAACTAATGCCGAGTTTGAGAAAATTTTATTCTTTGTGTATTAATGCTTTTCCCATCAATTGTTCAATACAGATATTTAAAAAAAATGATGTCATTAAAACTAAGCAGTGGAAAACTCTAAAAGTGATTTGCATACATAGTCAAAAAAAATTGATGCAAAAATTATTATATTGTTTTTTACTGGATCCAATACTACGGTTGAACCCTTGTATGTTGATGATAGAAAGTGATTGCTACTGGAAGGTTTACTATAGTTGTTTTTGAAGCAACGGTTGGTTCCCTCAATTTATGAGCTGCATTTCTTGTTATCTATGTGGAATATAAAAGTCGATTTCATTGAAGGTTTAATAGTACACGCTATTTGTCAGCGTGATTATTTCGTTCAATTTCTGAAATGAATTGGATGCTATTGATGTTGATATACATTGGGTACTTCTAAAGGTGATTATATCTACACCTACTCAATGCTCTACAGACCTTTTACACACGCAAAATGATTGAAACGGTATTTTAGTGACATTGTACTCCAAACACTATTTTAACAGAGTGAGAACTCCCAAACCTTGCACTCGTTATCTTCCATAAGTAAGGTCAGTTGGAATTTTTTTTTAAATCAGCACATGTATTGACATAGGAATATATTTTGAATAATGAAAAAATGGATAACTTACAGATGATTTTCTAATGCTTAAAAATATAGGAATCCATATTCAAGAATTTTCTTAAATAATACATGTAAAGGTGAGTTACCAAACCCAGGGTTTCCTTCTATACATATTTACGATTATATTTTCTTTTACTTGAAAAGTTCAAGTATCTTGCACATTGGATGGTATGCTTCAAATTTTTTTAATACGGAAAAGCTTAAATGAAATAGCTAAGGAAATATTTCACTTTCCTAAATCAAAACGCATTTCAGTTGCAATATTATTGTGGTCTTTCTAAAGTCAGGAGCTACAGCTATATGACTTTAGGATTAACTTTTCATTGTATGGACGAGCTGTAAACAAAATTTGTGCTTGGGAGATCTGGGAAATTAAATAGTATACTGCATTCTATTTTGAATTTTTAGGGATAGGATTGAGTAGAACAAAATAACGGAGGAAGTATTTCTTTTTTTCTAAATCATAGCACAGTTTAGTTATGGTGCTCTTTCCAAACCCAGAATCTCCTACACATATTTTCGAAGTATGTTTTCTATAAATAAAAGAGCAGAATCAATATTTTTGTGAGGTTGAAGTTGCACCTTAATTTTTGATTTTACAGGAGAGAAATATATTGACTATCATAGGAAATATTTTGTTTCCCTAAATCAAATCATATTTCTTTGCAATGGTATTTTTTCCAAAACCAGCTGGAACTTCTATGAAGATTTTAGCATTAGCTTTCTCTAATCGTAAAAGTTAACCGGCAGCTTGAGAAGTGATAGGAACAGCAGAGAATGAAATAGCTAATCCCATTTTATTATTTTTTATTTCACCAATATTTGGTACTAATGGCTGTTTTACCAAATCCCGTTTCACCTTCTCTACGTTTTTGCGGTTCATTTTCCCGTTATGTTAAAGATGGATGTAGGAGGAAGGATGTAGAATGCGAAATAAAGTAAATTCGCCAGCCAGACAAGCCTTAAAACTTCCAGTCATGACCCAGTCACAAACCCTGTTTGCGATAAGGTAAAAAGATACCGATAATTGCTGTTACGTTGATTGTTAATGTTCATTTTCATGTGGTTATAGCCTACCAGTACGTAAGGAATTAGTCAGTTTATCATACTATACTTATAGTCATTTTGGGTTACTAGTTCTACTGGTTTTTTGTTACTATCAGTAAGAAATGATGTAATGTTTCATGTAACTTTATTGTTTATATCTGAGCAGGGTGTATTGAGATTTTGAAATGTGTTGGCTGCTGCTTGTGTTGGTAACTGTTACTGAATGTTTATTAGCACTCACGTAATTGTAGGCAACCATTTTCAACTCTACTTCAACAGAACGTGGATACCTTTAGAGAGGCATTTACTCAGCTCGTAATCAAATCCTGTATTTTAACAGGGTTTAAAAAAAAATCACTTAAAAAGTAAATTGAAAATACCCAAGTATAGAATTGGAATTTTCAGTATTTTTTCTCTGTAGATTTTAGAATTAGTTTCTCTTCTGGAAAACTTAAATCAAACTAATGTGCAATCGCTGTGGTTTTACTATTGTGCACTCCATCCAAATTTTTGTGTGCTGATAAATTATTAGCATAAATGAAATAACTATTGTAATTGCTTATTTGCAAAAATGAAAACAAGCGTAGAATTTAGGATTAGGTTTTCTTCCACAGGAAAAGTTGAACAACGTATTTTTACCACGTGTCTTGAACCTTGGTGGTCTATGGAATATTAAAAACTGTTGCTTCAGCTAAAATACGTAGAATTTGTGAAAGGTATGACCTTTTACAAAATATAGTGCTCTTGTCCCATATACGAAGACTTTGAAGTAGAATTTAGTTGTGTTAGAAAAATGATGTAGGATAGATGTTAGTTTAGTAAGTAGTAAACCAGGGTAAGGCTAACTGCACCAAGGTTTCATCATAGTTATGTAATGGGTAATGAAGATTTTGTCTTAATGTTAGGTAGAATATGATGGATTTTCTAAGATATCCTATTGTAATTTTCTCTGATTTCTTTACACCGTGCTAAGCCTGCCTCATAATTTTGTTTTTACTAATTGACCACTTGTATTTTGGGCCCACCAAGTCTTAGAAAATTGATTACATTCAACATTTATACTTTTAACAATGAAAAGTTTGTATCACCAGTAATGCACTTTTGAGAATTCCAAGAATTTGTAATGCCAGAATTAATTTCTGCAACACAACATAAAAATGTATGATTCCTAAACTAGTACTCAGTTATATTAGACAATGAAGGAAAACCTATACCGTTGCTAACTTCTCAGAATGTTTTCGTGATGTCACTCTAGGTGTACTGATCAAATTTCAATGGTAAACTGGCAGTTTTCTTTCTTTGCCTTAATTTATTGGACTAAGCCATCTGCATTGAGTCAATGTTTCACAGGATATCTAAAAACGTTCTGTATCTCAAGTGAGAAGAAATATTTCATAGTAGCATATTGGTGGTTGCACTGTTTAGTTCCCTTAGGGTAGTTTTACAAATCCTTGTTATTCTTCTGTTATTGGTAAAATGAATATTTTGTAAACAGGGAAGTTTACTGCAAAGTTTGACTAATTGTACCTTAACAATACATTTTTAGGTTAACTTAATTTCACTCAAACATCTGTACTAATGCACTCGAGTTCAATGAAATGTTCTTCTGTTTACATTAATGCCTGACTACAATCCTCAAGTTACCGTTAAAACATGTATGGTATGAGCCTTCATGCATTACCCATTTATGGCATGAAACTAAGCAGTGGAAAACTCTAAAAGTGACTTGGTATATATTCAAATTACGAATGGTTTAAAACTTATTGTATTGATTCTATATCGGAATGTACAAGCTCTGAATTCTAAATTCCTCCATTGAACCTACTTATGGTGAGGAGAGAAGTTGATTGTCATTGGAAGATTTACCTCTATTCATCTTTGAAGGAATTGTTACTTTCTTCAATTTATTCCTGAGCTGTATTTACTTTTATCTAGATAAAATACTTGAAATGTTTACTAAACATATTTTCGTAAATATGATTGTTGCCTTCAAATTTTTTAATTGAATTTGGTGCTGCTTATATTCATAGACCCTAATTAATTCTGAAGGCGAATCCTGCACCCACTCAATGGACCACAGAACCTTCATGCATTCAGACAGGTCTTTAAATGACGTCGTGGCCCAGCCATTATTCCCAAGCCTAGATCCATTGATAGTTGAGTCTAAATGAATTTCATCTTAAGTAAGGTCTGTTTAATTTTATTGTGTAAAAACCAAACCGGCTTATATATTGGCATGGGAAAATAATTTTATCAATGATGAAAATGGATAATTTACAAAAACATGTTCTAATTCGTGTAAATAATTGAACCTGATGAAATGGTGGTTGGTGTAGAGTAAATGTTGTCATGAATTTATGAATGAGTATGTTATCAGTATTTTGTTAAAGTACAGAGTTTTAAAAACGGAATTTCCTGTTACGTGTGTGGAATATAAAAGTTGACTGCTTGGAAGTTTTATTAATAAATATTTTTGAAACTATAATTATTTCCTACTAATTCTGAAATTAAGTTTCTGCTAGTTATGTTGATAGATTTTGGTTTATTTTGAAGATAAATTATCAATCCTATATAAGATAATTGTTCTACAGAACTTTCCTGGAATCAGGCAGGTGTTTTAATGATGTCGTAGCCCAGCTAATATTTTAACGTAGAGAGAATTCCCAAGTTCACCTCTTTTGAACCTTGGGTTGAATTAAATTTCATCGTATGTCAGTTCAAATTTATTCATTGTGTAAAAACGAAACCTGATTATGCACTGGCATTTATTAATGACGCAAATGGATAATTAAAAACATGTTCTAATACTTGTAAATATAGGTATTCATGTTCTGGACTGTTCCTAAATTATACAACATTATCAGTGATTAGTGATCGTAATGTACACTCATGCAGACTAAAGGCTAGTTCGATATAAATGTTTTTCTGTTCATAATAATGCGTGACTTTAATTCTTCAGTTACCGAATCGAATGGATTCCATGAAAAATAAGAAATCGTAAATTCTAAACGTGACTGAGTAAATAGTCAAATTATGACAGTTTAAATTATGGTTTTTCTACCATGTCTGAATATACAAGCACTGGATTCTAAAGTATTTAGGCTGAGCCTACTTCTGCTGATGATTGAAGTCTATTGTTACTGGAAGGTTTACTTACACTCTTATTTAAATGATTGGTGATTTCCTCAATATCTTAGCTGTATTTCCAATTTCCTATTTGAAGACAAATTATGACTGCTTTAAAACTTTACCAATACATATTTTTGCTCCCTTGGAGTTATAATGGCTTACTTGTGAACATGATAACACTGTAATAACAATTATAATTATGATTGTAATTAAAAAAATCTGCTGTATTTCCAATTTCCTATTTGAAGACAAATTATGACTGCTTTAAAACTTTACCAATACATATTTGTGTACCCTTGGAATTATAACGACTTACTTGTGAACATGATAACACTGTAATAACAATTATAATTATGATTGTAATTATAAAAATCACTTAAAATTGTAACAAATCATGGTACTAATAAATTTAGTTGAATTTCCAAGTCAGTTAGCATTTAATATCCTGTTAAACGTAATGTATGTAAATGCAGACGAAAGGCTAGTTCGATCAAATGTTCTTCTGTTCCTATCAATGCCTTCCTGTATCCTTCAGCTACCAATAAATACGTATTACATAAGTTTACATGCATTGTCCATCAATCGTTCAATGCAGATGTATTAAATTGATGCCATGAAAAGTAAGCAGTACAAAATTCTAAAATTGACTTAGTATATAGTCAATTATGATTGGTGTAAAAATTATTGTTTGGATACTATTTCTCAATATACAAACATCACCTGAACCTGCTTCTGTTAGTGATAGCAAATGATTGCTAGACAAGGTTTACTTACAATCATCTTTGAAGGAATGGTTGGATTCCTCAATTGTTAAGCTGTATTTCCTATTGCTTAGGTGGATGACAAAAGTTTAAGCTTCGAAGTTTTAGTAACACATATTTTCGTACCCTTGCAAATTCAATGATTGCATGTGAACAGAGCATAATACCATTATTATCAGCTCATAAATCATTGTATTGATTAATTTAGTTGAACATCCAAGTCACTGAGCCATTGGTATTATGCTGAATGCAATGTACATTTATGCAGACTAAAGACGAGTTCTTCTGTTCATATTTATGCCTGAGTTTTATTCTTTAGTTAGCCTAACATTAATATACATACGGTGTAAGCACTCACGCATTTCCCATCTATTGTACAATGCCTATTTATAAATTGATTCCATGAAAAATGAGCAATAAAAATTCTAAAAGTGACTAAGTCATTATTGGTGTAGAAATTATTGTCTTTATACTATTTCTGAATGGTTGCTTTCCTCAGTTTCTTTGTTGAGTTTGCAGTTACCTACGTTGAAACTTTACATATCCGTAATAAACACATGTAATTCAAACCCTCAAGATAGACACTAAACTTAGGATCGCGTTTAATACTGCATCTATCTCATTAATGATCGTTACACCAATGTTACATTGGTGCCATAAACACATACCCTTGCAAATCAAACGATTTACTTGTAAAGAGGATAACACTTATAATTATTATTAATTGACAAAGCAGTGCACTAATAAACTTAGTTGAATATCCAAGCCCTAAATTTCCTGCTCTACTTAATGTACACTAATGCAGACGACAGAAAGAGTTTGACAATATTTCATTTGTACATAATATTGCCTAAGTGTATTCCTTCAGTTACCATTACAATATGCATGGTATAAGACATTATGCATTTCCCATCAATTGTTCAACGATGATTTATTAAATAGATGCCATGAAAACTAAGCAGTAGTAAACTATAAAAGTGACCTGAATACGTATTCCAATTATGATTAGTGTAAAAATTATTGTATTGTTACCACTTCGGAATTTACAAGCCCTGGATTCTATACTATCGGGCTGAGACAACATTAATGGTGGAAATTGATTGTTGCTGGAAGTTGTAGTTTCTCTTATCTAAGAAGGAATGGTTTCTTTCTACGGTTTCTAAGCTGTATTCCCTGTTCCCTGTATGGAAGATAAAAGTTGACAGCTTGGAAGCTTTCAGAATGCATATTTTTTGAGTTCATGATTGTTTCCTTCAATTTCTGAAATAATTTTTCTGCTACTTATCATGATAGATTTTGGTTTATTCTGAAGGTGATTATAACTTATTCAATACACTGTATGCTCATTGTTCTGCAGAACTTTCATGCAATCAGGCAGGTTTTTAAGGATTTAGTATTCCAGCAAATATTTGATCGTGTTGAGAATTCTCAGACTAGGATCCTTGAACCTTGGGTTGAATTAAACTTCAGCACATGTAATATCAAATTATTTATTATGTGAAAACTAAAAAGACATATGTATTGGCACAGGAAAATTTATTTGTTGTTGACGTAAATAGATAATTAAAAAACATGTTCTAATACTTGTAAATACAGATTTTTAACGTTCAAGACTTTTCCTGAATTATACAACGTGATCAATGAACGTACCATCCACTAGCCTAATGTAGACTAAAGGCGAATAGATAAAATGTTCTTCTGTTCATAGTAATGCCCTACTGTAATCCTTCATTTACCATTAAATTACGGTTGGATAAGTTTTCATGCATTTCCCATCAGGTGTTCAAAACAGATGTATTAAATTGATGCCAAGAAAAATAAGCAATACAAAATTCTAGAATCGACTGGGTACATAGTCCGATTATAACTGGTGTAACAATTATTGCTTAGATACTGTTTCTGTATATACATGCACGAGTTTCTATACTGCTTTCCAGAACCTACTTCTGTTGAAGAAAGCAGAAGATTGCTAGGGAAGGTTGGCTTACAATCACCACTGAAGGAATCGTTGGATTCCTCAATTGCTGAGCTGTATTTCCTATTGCCCATTGGATAAACGTTAACTGCTGCGAAACTTTAGTATTACGTATTTTTGTTCTCTTACATACTCACTTTGAACAGGATAACATTATACTTATTAATGGTTCATAAATCATTGTACTGATAAACATAGTTGAATATCCAAGACAGTGAGCTTAAATCTCTTGAACGTAATGTGCACTAATGCAGACAAAAGGCTAGTTCAATAAAATGTTCTTCTGTTCATATTAATGCCTGACAGTACTCCTTTAGTCACCAATAAATACCTATGGTATAAGTCGTCATGCATGTCCCATCAGTTGTAATGTTCACTGCAGATTTATTAAATTGATTCCATGAAAAATAAACAATTGAAAATTCTAAAAGTGACTGAGTAAGTAGTCAAAATAAGGATGGTGTAAAAATTATTGTTTTGATTCTATTTCTGGCCATACAAGCAATGCATTTCCTATTACCTAAGCAGAAGATAAAAGTTGACAACTTCGAAGCTTTAGTAATGCATATTTTTGTGCCCCTGCAAATTCAATGACTTGTGAATAGCAAACCACTGTAATTATCATTAGTACCTAAAGAAATGTACTGATAAACTTAATTGAATATCCAAGTCAGTGAGCCTTTAATATTCTGTTGAACGTAATGTACACTAATACAGAATAAAGGCGAGTTTCTATAACATGTTCTTTTGTTCATATTAATGCTTGCCTGTTACCGTTAAACACATATGGTATAAGTCTTCATACATTTCCCATCAGTTGTTGAATGCGGATTAAAATGATCCCATGAAAAGTAAGCAATACAAAATTCTATAAGTGACCGAGTATCTAATCAAATTGTGATTGGTGTGCAAATTATTATTTTGATACTATTTCTGAATACACAATCACTGGATTCTAAACTGCTGGGCTGAACCTATTTCTTTTGATGATATAAGTTGATTGTTTTGGAAGGTTTATTCTACTCATCTTTGTATGAATGCTTTATTTCCTCAATATCTTATCTTAGCTGTTTTGCCAATTTCCTACGTTGAAGATAAAAGTTGACTGCTTAGAAAATTTACTAATAGATATTTTTGTACCCTTGCAAATTCAATGATTTACTTGTGAACAGGATAACACTATATTTATTATTATTTCATAAATCATTGTGTTGAGAAATTTAATGAATATCCAAGTCAGTAAGCCTTTATTATTTTGTTGAACGTAATGTACACACTAATACAATGTTTTTTCTGTACATATTAATCCCAGACTGTAATCCTTCAGTTGCCACTAAATACGTATAGAATAAGTGTTCACACATTTCAGTTGTACAATGCAGATTTATTAATTGATTCCATAAAAAATAAGCAATACAAAATTCTAAAAGTGACCGAGTACTTAGTCAAATTATGATTAGTGTAAAAATTATTGATTTTATGCATATTCTGAATACACAAGCTCAATATTTTATACTACTGGGCTTAACTTACTTCTGTTGGGGACAGAAGTTGATTGCTTTTGGAAGGTTTACTTTACTCATCTTTGTAGGAATGGTTACTTGTCAATTTCGCACCTGTGCTTCCTACTACCTTTGTAGAGATAAACATTGACTACCTGCAAGCTTTATCAATACACATTTTTGTACCCTTGCAAACTCGTTGATTTACTTGTAAACAGGATAACACTACAAATAGCCTCCTGCAAACTCAATGAGTGAGAGAGGATGACGTCGTTTGAAAATCAATGTGTTTACGCAGTTATTTATAATATGCAAATTAAGGGTTTAATATTCCTTATAACCTTCCTTCTTTTATTATTCAATGAACCTTAGTAGCTAGATAAAGTTGCAAGAAATGGGGAGTCTGTTGAAATTTCTGGTTCGAATTAAATTTGCCTAAATGAAATTCTAAATTTGCACTATGATAGCGTGCATTTCTCCTCAGCCGCTCACTACGATATCATGAACGTGGCACTACAAAAAATACCTACCTCCAAAATTAATACGTGACTGTTTAAAGCGTGATATTATTATTTGTGTAAACCATTCTATTCATACAAATTCTCAAATTTCTCTGAGTTGCATAGTCATCTTCTTAGTTTATCACTCAATGATACTAAAATTGACACTATAAAATACTAGTTGCTGTAAATTTAGTGAGTGGTTTGTGATCAGGTTGATGGTAACATTTATGAATAAATCACTGTATTTACACAATTATTAAATGTATTACTCAACGATACATTGTATTGAATCTACTTGTAAGCCACCATGGCGCATGAGGGCATGCACGTTGTAAACCTGCATAATTTTTTGATAATTGAGCACTGCTATATTATAAACTTGGATCATAAGAAGTACGCACCATAAAATTCCATGAATGATTTGTGACCGTGTTCATATTTTCAGCAGTTTAAAAATGGTTGTACTGAAACTCAGGGCTGTAGAATGAAATCTAAGCTACTGTTAATATTCGACTGAACCTTAAAGGTTAACTGTGCATGCTAGATAAAAGGAGTGTGCTGATTTTCTTTGTTTGTATTAAACAAGCATAATTAAAATTCTGAAGTATTATTTCTCGTAATTGATCAGTACTACATTGTAAAATTAGTTCTACAAATCAAGATCCTGTTGTAGATTATATAAGGGATTTCTGACCACGGTTATGCTAATATTTGTATATAACCCATATTATACTTAGCTATGATATCTAAATAAAGGGGTGCTATAATGTTCTGTTAATATGTAACGTTGAGCTTAACTTTGAGTGAATACGAATCAGTCCGATGAATTTTTGTCTGTTCGAAATAATACTTCCTAACTAAAACTCTGAAAATACAAATTAAAATTATGATGGTGTTGAATTGGTCTTCTTAAGTGATTAATATAGTATTAGTAAACTGATACCATAAAAATAAGCATTTGACATATTATGGTATACGTGTAAAGAAGGTAACATTACAAGAGGTTTTAGATCATAAAGCCCTGCTTTGACAGAGCATCCACTCATATTCTATTGGACCTTCTAAAGATAAGAGATAATCACGGGTCAAGAGGAGTCAGTTTACTTTCATAGGTCGTTATGAACAAGGCTTTGTAAATAACCAAGATGATTTAAAACTGCATATATTCTCCAGAGGCGAACACTACACAACAGTCAACATGATACAGCAAAAAATATCCACTTGTAAGTTTCATGAAAGATTTGTGTACAAGGTTATGTGTATAAGTCAAATATATTGTATTAACATGCTGTTTTCCTGTACGCAAATGAGTTGTATTATTCAGTGTACCATACCTAATGGAAATCTCTCATCCTGGTAAAGTTAAATCGGTTGAAATTTATTTGCTTGTTTTATACAGAGAATGTCTAACTAAAATCCACAAATAAACCCTAATAAATCCTCAGGATTTTAAATTGGGAATATGTCAACCGATAATGCAAATTGTTTTTCATAAATTTGTAACTTATTCTTTTATTTAATGTTTCCGGTACTTTTATTGTTTAATTAGTTTTTGAGTTAACACTTGTACCGTATTGGAAGTTTGTAGGTAATGTTATTCTTACTTTGGTGAGAAACTAGGAGACAAAGGTTTTATTGAAATTTACTTTTCTATGTATGAATTCTATATTTGTGAATTAACGTCTGTTTTTACATAGGAAAATATGTATTCACAAACTAGTCAACCTAGAGTAGTTTTACTCTTTGTCTTTTTTATTAAAATGTTTGACTTATTTTTGGATAAACTGCTAGTGTAGCAACCATACGTTAACTTTATTGCTAAGAAACAGTTGTATATTTAATCATAAATGACTGTAAATGTTTCATTATCAAATGACTTTCTTAGTACTGCTTCATCTATGAGTACTTTAGACAATTAAGGCATTTAAAACTTGTTGAGCTAAAAACGAATTATAGAATGTTGTGTTTTATGATATTTATTTATTTATTCTTTTGAAGTAAGTGAGTTGAAATTTAGCACAGTTTTAATACTTTCAACATACTTGAATTGTGTAACATATATGAAATATGTAGTGATATAATATTGTTAGATATCTAGCATCATTTGTATTCCACATTAATATAATGAATAAAATATTGATATATAATATTGTAATGTTAATTAAATCTAACGTATCTGACAGGGTGCAATACGAAGGGCAACCATTCTCATATATAGGTATATTTGATATCCTTTGTATTCCACATCAACGAAATTATTAAACACTTGATGGAAATTTTACCTATTATTACTTGCGCGAAATCAGTTTGGAATTGGAAAACGATTCGTAATGAAAATAAAATATTTTACTTTTTCATTTTCGTGTGTCTGCTCCATTATTGTTATCTGAGTATAAATTGGTTGCTTCACCATATCTGTAATGAGTGCTGCATGCTTCCTGTGTATGATTTTATCTCTAAAAGGTAACACAATAAAAAAATTACCTTTATTGTTAACGATATATTTATTGTCCACGTATCCAAGAAAAATACATAGTGCGCTAGAAATTATGCAATTATTGAAAATTTAAAAAAATCAAAAAACTATTAATAAGAAAGCTACTAAAAGGACATCAAAGAATATACAATTATGCCAAAAACTTGCTCAAGATAAGTTCACTCAATGTTGACACATTATTCCTTTTCAAAGGTACTTGTTAAATAAACAATGAACAAAATGATCACTACGTTTTCCATTGTAAAATTATATATTTTTTTAAATTCCGGAAAATTAGCAGCACAGAATTGCCACAGGTGGGGATCACTAAACTACTCATGCAATTTAGGGAAAGTAGGTAGGAAAAAAATTAAAGAAAAAAGAAATATGGCCTGCTCTTCACTAGTCAAGTCGTTACTAAAAGAGATGTCCTTAAGACAACCGCATGAATATTGAAGGCCAAAATTATGGGAATGTTGCGGTAGTGTCATACTCAACTAAAATAATTAGAAAAGTTGATAAAATATTTGGACAAATTTAGAATACAGCTAGAAATTCTCCAGGCTTACACCCCATTCTAATGAATTGTATTTGATACACTCTAGGGGTATCACCAACACTATGCTTTTTTCTTTCTATTTCCTTGTTCTGCCAAGATCAGCAGATAAACACAAAAATTATTTCCATTCTTTGATTAATGCAATCGAAGGTATAAATGCCATATTTCTTTAACTGAAGAATAAGGGAATATATGCTATTCCTCCGCTAAATAAACAACATTATTACGTTATTTGTTCAATTTAACATCATGTTAAAAACGCAACAATATTATGCACCATCAATGCCACGTTAGAGGACAGCAACAATCAAGTATACCTCCAAGAAATTTATTAACAATGTTTGCAGTAAAGTGTCGAAGGATTCGGCTTGAGCTTACTCGGACGTAACAATAAACACTCATTCGCTTTGCCTCGAAGTTTTTGCTGCATTTTTCTGAGGTACAAATGCCGTATCTTTCTAACCGTCATTGTAAACAGTGGACATAACCATTACATGTTTAAAAGTGGGATTCGACCAGAGAGAGAGGACACGAAGATGGCCGCCCCCATGCAAGATTTTCCAAGATGGTTGCCCCCATGAAAACCCGAACCGGAACCGGAAGTGTCACCATTTTTAATGACGTCACTTCCGATCTGCCATTTTGGGGGGTTCCATATTGAAAGTCTCCATTTTGAGGTGTTTCATATTAAGGTCGGTCAGTTTGGGGTTTCAGTTGCAGTTTCAATTTCCAAAATTATTTAAACTGTCCATAACTAGGGAACCGTTGGTCCTAGAGCAGAACGGGTCGAAATTGGGTACCTTTTCGAGAACCCCACAGTGGGTCCCAGCCTACTGATGGCCTAAATTTGAGTTCTGCAGTTTGCCCACCCCAATAACTCGGAAGCCTACACGTGGGCCTCTTCAGAAATCGGTTACTGTAATCGGTTGGGCCAGCCATGTGTTTCGACTGAAACGATCATAACTTCAGAACGTGTCAATCCTAGAGCGAAATGGCTCGGGATATACCTACTCACCACCAAAAGAAATTGGCTGGTGGGCCCAGTCTCCGTTAACGAGCTGTACGTGGCTTTTCCTCCCTACGGGTGGCAATACTGTGGGGGGGTGATTGAGGCTTAATGGCGCGTCGACAATTTGGTCAGTAGCGCCAACCTCAGTCACAGTGCAGTGGTCCGGGTTGCCACTGCACCACACAATAATGTTGGATTAAAGAAGTCGAACGTTTCATTCTTACAGTTCATAGTGCACGCGTAGGACCTACATATAGCCAAGAGGTTGAATCATAAGCATTAATAATGCCGATTTTACTCCTGCACTCATTTATACATACATTCACGCACGTACACGCACTCACTGCATGGGGGATGTAAAGGAAAGGGAGGTGGTGGATGAGATGGGATTAGGTAAGGATACAGTCGCCTTCCCACCTTGGTTGACCACAGCGTGTAGGTCAGCGGTAGGAACTCTTTGAAGCTATTGTTTTTGCTTCTTAGCAGCATACTTATCGCGTCTCTTTTTATTTATGGCTGCCACCCGACTCTCGATATCGCTTCCGTTTCTGTGCTGCATCCTGCTCTCTTCTTGCCCACTTCCTCTCTTCGCGCATGGATGCGTACCTCTCCCGCTCGGCAGTTGCCTTTTTCAACCTGTTGGCCTCTCTTATTTTCTGCCTCTCGCCCAACTTGGTCATTTGCTCCACTTCTCGACGAGATGGGACACCTTCCACTCTCACTTCCTCACTCTCCCCCTTGCTATCCGACACTTCCCCTTCACGATCATGCTTCTCCACCTCCTCCGGATCGCTTTCCAGGTCCATGTCGGAGTCGAAGTCGTCGTCCTCTTCATCCCCGCCTCCGGTATCGGAAGTCCGGTAGTGGCCTTGGGCGTAGGAGTGCACTCCATTTTCCAGAACGAACGTTTGTCGTCGTAAGCCGAAAGCAAAGACTTGGTGACGACGTCGGTGGTGACTTTATGCTTTCGGCTACGAAGGGTTGTCCACATCTCCTTGTCGACAGATCGAGGTAACATTTGTAGTCCTCGTGTCTAAGATGTTTCTTGACAAAGGCCCTATCCACGCCTTTTGCTGTCTGCTTCTCCTCGTTCGCGGTGATGTACCAGTACATCATAGACCTGAGGCCTACAAACTCCTTCACCGGTACCCCACCCAGGTCGTCCTTGAACTTGCCGAGGACTTGCTTGTTTTCGATGCTGAAGAGGGGATGGGTGGGGTCGTAGTTTGATGTGTCGAACCACTCGCTTCAATCCTGGGCTATGTCTGCGTAGAGGTCCTCCAACTCGATGGAGTAAAACAGGCTGTCCGTGTCCGTGTAGAGCTACGACGCATTGTCTCTGTACTTGGGTTTGATGTACCCGTAGTGGAACTGGTACATCAATAGCTTCGAAAGCTCCAGGATGGTAATTTCGGAATATATGGGGAGGTCGCAGTCGATCGTCTTGGACTTCAGCAGTACGGAGATCAGGCTGTCGTTATTTGGAAGGAGGCGGCGTGAGGAAGTGAGGTGTACTTCACCGACTTTTCCACTTTGCTTGCAAGTTTCACGGACACCCTGTTCTGCTGTTCAAATTCCATAGCCTTAAATGTAGTTATTAAAACGTCCAGAGCATTTTGAATACAATTTTAATGTGACTGCAGTATTCTCGTCGGCAGAGCATTTAATATTGAAGAGCACTGGGAAGAAATCATGAAGTATAGTAACAAAATTTTGCAAATTGAACTAAAAACATGAAATTTGGCACAGAAGTCTTTCTTAACAGTAAAAATCGTACCTGCCATGTACCTTCATGATATGCCCCAAGTGCCTCCAGCGCCCCCACCCCCCACTTCCCAGTCCCCAGCACATATGTCCATTACATCATTCTTAGCAGCATAAATCGAATCAGCTGTGGAACCCCCATGATATACCCATTATGGACCTCCAGTGCCCCCTGTGCCCACTCCCTGAGACTTGATCAAGAAATTCTTGCAAATCAAGCAAAAAGCTTAAAATTTGATACACAAGTTATTTTTAACAGTACAAATTGAACAAGCCACGAAATACCCAAGAAATATCCCCAATAGGCTCCTAGTGCCTCCACTGAGGTTTGACCAACACATTTTTGCAAATGGAGATAAAAGCATGAAATTTGGGACACAAGTCATACTTAGCAGTAGAAATCGAACAAGCCATGTAACCCCTACAAAATACTCCAAACGGCCCCCCACGCCCCCTTTTGCCACCCACATTGAGGTTCGACCAACAAATTCATGCAGATCGAGCAAAACGCTTGAATTGTTGGACACAAGTCATTCTTAGCAGTACACATTGAACCAGGTGGTGTTGGCCTGTTTGCGTATTGGTCACACTCGACTTACTCACTGTTTCCTTTTGCGGGGGGCTGACCCTCCTGAATGTTATTGGTGTCGGCGGCCACTTACGGTCCGGCACTTCCTTGTTGATTGTTGCCATCTTGATGGTTTTCGTCGTCGTTTCCATCTTCCGCATGACATTGTGCGTCAATTGGGCGATAAGTCTGTCCTCCTGTCCGGTGTTTTTCAATTTTTGCAGGAGGTACAGATGTATGACAAGATTTAGATTAGGGGTTTGAATAATATCTCTGTAATGTGTGGTGCAGTGGCAACCCGGACCACTGCACTGTGACTGAGGTTGGCGCTAATGACCAAGCTGTCGACGCGCCATTAAGCCTCATCTCCTCCCCCCAGCCATCAAACTCTCATGAAATATCCCGAAGGCTTCAACCCCCCCCCCCCACCCTGCGGCTCAGCCAAGAAATTATTGCAGATTGAGCTAAAAACTAGAAAATTGGTACACAAGCCATTCACAGTATTACAAATTTAAACAGCTACGGAGTTTCCTCAAGGTAATCTACAATGCCCCCCCCCCCCCGGTCGCCCCTCCTTGACGCCTGACCAACAATTTCTTGCAGATATTGGTAAAAGAATGAAATTTGGTACACAAGACATTCTTAGCAGTAGAAATCGAACTATCCATGGAACTACCTCGAAATCCTATAAGGCCCCTCATTGCTTCCACTATTCCAGTTCCATGAGGTTGATACCCGAATATTCACGTTTATTGTACTGAAAGTATGCATTTTGTTACACAAGTCATCCCTAGTAGTAGAAATTTAGCCAGCCAAGGATCCCAATGAATTACAACCAAAGCCTTCCCCATCACCCCCAATGAAGCATCACCAACAAATTCTTGCTGAACACAATAAAAACATGCATTGTAGTAGTCTAAATCAAACTACAAACGGAATCCAATGAGATTCACTCTCCCAGTGCTTCCCTGTGACCTCTCCTTGAGGCTGACGATGAAAAAATTCTAGTTCGATTTGATCTGCTAAGAATGACTTGTGCACCAATTCATGTTTTAGCACAATCAGCAAGAATTTGTAGGTCAATAACCTCATACAGGTGAGTGTAGTGGCGGAAAAGGAAGGACCTTATTGGCGTATCTCGAGGGATTCCATAGCTAGCTCGATTTATAAGCTAAGCATTGACTTGTGTACTAAATTTCATGGCTTTTATATCGATGTTCATGATTAGCCCAAATTCCGGACTTTCACAGCTATGCTACATCTGAAGATCAATCGAATGATCCGATAAATAAGTATTACAGCTTAAAACATAGTTATGAAGAAGGCCTATGGCCTTTTGAACGCTATTTTAATGTGACTATAATATTTGTTGTTCTTCTTGTTGGGGAAATTTTGCTCTCACCTAGCATTCGAACCAAAGAACCAATTTTCAATTTTATAACTTAAAACTGGGTATGAAAAAGGCTCTCTTTTAACAGTTATTTAAAGGTGATTACATATTCTTTTCTGTGTTATTATTGTTGAAACAAGAAAAAAAATAATGGGTATTAGTATTTAAAAAAGCTTAAGCGTATAAAATACGGTTGTAAGCCTAAAAAAACGTAAAGCTCCAAAGGAACAAATATTAGAAAAAGACATGTAAGCCATCAGCGTCACACTAATACATGTAAAAGAAACTCCAGCTAGTTTTAGATGCTGATGGCTTACATGTCTTTTCCTAGTATCATTTCTTTACTGCTTTAATTTTGTTAAGGCTTACATCCGTATTTTATGTGCTTAAGCGTTTTTTAATACTAATTAATAAACAGCACGGGTCTCAAATACTGGGTCGAGTAGAGGAGCCAAGTAAAGGCTGGTTGTAACTCCGTATGGATGTGAATGGGTTTATAACACTAAGAAAAGTAGCCATCGATGCCCCAAAATACGCATGAAGCATTCGTCAATACAATGCAAATTTTCGGCAGCTTATATGGAAAATGTAACTATGGCATAGACAAAACCTATTAGTACGAAATCGGTTTTGTACTTTTCGATGTTATACTTTGATTAAGTGAGAAGACGAAAATTCAGCCGTATTTTATGTAGGATTGCTTCATATGAATTTGGGGGAGCGTCGGGTCCATCTTTTTTGATTTAGGAAGATTAAAATTGTTTCTGCCTGGAGATTATACCCACAGTGCATAATTGGGGAATTGCGTAACTAACTTTAACTGTAGAACTTTAACATGAGTTGTATTGCGTGACCACAGCAACCTTTAAGTGCAGAAGGATAATCTCTACTGCAAGACCTCTCATTCTCTCATTACACTAAGCATTTTGTCCTTATCTTAACCCATAAAACAGAAGTTGCCACTCTTTTGCCAGCGCTGGCCCAAATATGCTTTAAACAATGCTTTAACAATGATAAAAACAACAATATCTTTTACGGCAGAAAAAGAAAAATAATTTATCGGAGGAAACAATGCAGAAGCAATGGTGTAAGAATAATGCTGCAAACAACAATGCCTTTACAAATATGCATTGTACTTGGTTTCATAAAGTCACATAATCGGACTTGAGTGAAAAGACGAAAAAATATCTGTCTGCTCCCGGGTTACAGGGCTTTGAAAGACACAAAACTTGCGTAGTCGAATTCAGTGCGGAAAAAAAACCAGACCACAGGACGTGAAAGACACGGTCTGCTCCCGGGTAAAGGAAATGATTAAAGGATGGTGAAATTAATCACAGGATACATGGATTGAATAAGCAAAGCAACCTTAGCGCAATTACCCCTCTTCAAAAACCTGCAATATTTAACTTACCCATTTCACTGTTATGGGTAGCTGTAGTCGCCCCCCCCCTTCATGTAGGCTGAGCAGAAATGTATTGTCCATCTGGCATTGTACTTGGTTTCATGAAGTCACGTAATCGGGCTTGAGTGAAAAACAAACAAAAAAATATATGTCTGCTCCCGGGTTACAGGACTTACAAAGACACCAAAATTGCGCAGTAGGATTCAGTGTGAAAAAACAAACCAGGCCACAAGACGTGAAAGACACCGTCTGCTCCCGGGTAACGGAAATGAATGAAGGATGGTGAAATGATTCACAAGATACATGGATTGAGTGAGCGAAGCAAATTTAGCGCAATTACCCATCTTCAAGGACCAGAATCATTTAAATTACACATTTCATTGTTATCGGGCAGTTGTATTCCTAGATTTTCCCGTCTTCATGTCTGGCTGTACAGCTTGATCAGTTATATTCGCCTTACTCATTCTTAGCTACAGTATGCTTCGTAACAACCAACTATACCAATTTCACAAGCTGATAAGATTAAGATTATCAAATTTATTTTTAAAACACTAGGGTACATTTCTGGATGCAACATTGAGTAACTGTACATCTGTAACGGTACAGATGTATGACAAGATTTAGATTAGGGGTTTAAATAATATCTCTGTAATGTGTGGTGCAGTGGCAACCCGGACCACTGCACTGTTACTGAGGTTGGCGCTAATGACCAAGCTGTCGACGCGCCATTAAGCCTCATCTCCCCCCCTGTACAAAAAAATTGATAATTCGATTATCCGACTTATTGTTCTTTCTTCAAGCTGTCAATAATTGTGATTAGGTGGTACTGATGCTTTATTTTTTTTACTACACATTGATTATAAAAGCTTAATTGCGTAGAGATTTCTTAGCAGCCAACAACTACTTTTAAAACTGTGGCATTGGTTTCACCATCACCATGAGTGTTTTCTCTATCCCATAGAAGAAATGATTCCTTTACAGTTGATGTTGACGGTTGTCATTGGATTTGCTTACGGTAAGCTTTCATCTGTTCTGCAACGATATTGTAAGACAGATATTTAGGCAACTGCAGCCATGGGCAATGAATCCATCAATAATAAATGGAAGATGTGTTGATAATAAAATGAACTGAAGTAAAATAATATTCTTTGACGATCTTGCTGCACACTTTTTGAAGCAGACAGTGCGAATTTTTATTTTATATTATCTCATCGGTGTGTCAATAAGCTAGAAAATATGTATTAATATTCATCTACAATTTAAAATCTGTTATTCACTGACCCTAAAAATGGAAAAAATATTTACATTGTGTTGTACCCAAAATTCTCGTGGGCATTTTCGTGCGTTGGTATTTGAATTCACCAGTTTACAAAATCAATCTGTAGCATAAGCAACATAGATAGGTAAACTGTTGTGTCTTTACAATACAAGAATGCACCACAGTCATACCAGAATTTATGTAAGGAACCACAAATAGTAGTCGAGCCAAGAAAATATCTGGTGTTATGGTATTATAGCATCAGCTTGTCCAGTATATCTTGCAGGGACTTTGCCAGGGTTCCCTATCAAGCATCATTAAATACCGCCCTTTGAGCGGCTAGTGTGAGATCTTTCACCGGTCAACCAACACAACGAATAAGACATTACTGTAAGCCCGGAAAATTAGATATGTACATATAAGACTTTTCTTTATTCGATGCCAACTTATGTTCAATGCACAAAAGGGGTATTAAGTGTATTTGGACACCATATCAGTTAAAACTTTCATAAGGTTAGACGAACTAACCGACTTTTAGGAGAGGTGTTTGAAAGATTTGAAATTACAGGAACAAACAAGATAAAGGTTCAGCTTTCACTGAGTTTTATTGGCTTTAGATAACTATTGCCGAGTCAACAGCTGCACCTACTCCATCAGCAGCTTTTCTTATAGAAAGATAGTGGCTTATCACATCAACTGCAGTCATTAGGTTACCAGCAACCGTTTTGGTCTCGTCTCACCGAGAAGAAGAGAACAAGACAAAGGAATGAAAGAAGAGGTAAGTAAGAATTACAAATGTTTCTTTCTGTGTGTGTTGTAAGAAGTTGTTTTGTTTTAATGGCATAACGAAGCGTTGCATATAATAGATACCAAACTGTAAATGTTGGTTTAATTTTTCAGTCTGTTTAGATCCCTGACAAAACCTTTTTTGGAATGAAATTTGCCAAATTTTATGAAAGCAACAAACGTATTGTTGAGTTCGAATTGGAAGAAAAATCTTTCATTTATTACAATAAAAATATGTTTTTTTTTTAATTTATCGAAACTACAGTTACCATGCTAAATCTGGAATACGAAATAGTTAAAGAATTCCAACTAATAATACACCATGCCGGTAACCAAGTAACCTAAAAAATTGAAACATCGTTGCATCCTTGTTGCTAACAATCTTGTCTGACGTAGATGTGCGAAATATTCACATTCGAACATTGCACTGTAAAAAGCACAGAAAGGAAGTTGATAGGAAAAACAAAAGAGTTCCGTTAACGACACAAATTCGCTTCTTTTAAACAGAAAGATTGGAGAAATTGTCCCTCTCTTCTTTTAATGACAAGGTGGGATAGCACGTCAAGCACTAAAAAGGTAAATCCTTTCGTGCCATAGTACAAGTTATTAACATATCTTGGTTTAATAGCTTCGTAATTTCCTATTACTATTTTAGCGCAAACTCTAACATCATGATGCGTGTTAAAGTTTCGAACACTGCTCTGATAAATATGTACGTTTTGCCAAACCGTCCGTTTTAAGCATCCAACAAAATGCCTAATGGCCCCAGCAATCATAATCTGACGCATACAAAAATATAAATAAATATTCTTAAATATGAAAACCAAAAATGATGGCATCAAACATAAAAATGAAGAACGCAAAGAAAGCTCCACTGGATTCTAAATTTAGAGTAAAGGTGCTTCAAACAACGACAGAGCATAATATCAAACTTTATGTAAGCCTCACCCTGAACGTCAAACTTTGAAACTCTATAGTTTTCTGCAAAATTGGCATATATCAACGAAAATCAGCATTTGGGGTCATGTTGTACCTATTTCAATGCATTAAAGTTTTAACGACAACAGTCAAACCGTTTGGCGTCCACAGCATGGCAATTTTTCTTGTCATTCTTGTTGTTCGTATTGTGCTTGGACCCTTTTGCTTCACTTGGACACTGGACCAATAAACCGATTATTAAGTTTTATAGCTCAAAATGTACGTATGGATAAGGTCTAGATCGTATTGAATGCTATTTTAATGTGACTACAATATTCTAGTTGTTGTTGTTGCTGTTTTTCTGCTTGTCGGGGAAATTTTGCTCTCACCTACAATTTTAAATAATGAACCAATTTTCAATTTTCACTGTATGTAGGTTTTATCAGGGAACAGGGCCTTTTGAATGCTTTTTTAATGTGGATACAGTATTGTTGTTATTATTATTCTTGTAGAGAAACGTAAAATTTGGAAACCCTATAGTTCCCCCCAGAGTTGACATAGACCAACAAACTTCGGCATTTGGGGGTGATGCCATAACTAGTTCACTGCTTTAAATGTTTAATGACAACAATCATACAAACAGTAGTACAGATCGAGCTAGCTATGGAACCCTTTGATTTATGCCATCAACAACCCCCTCCCCAGGCCCTACAGCACCCTTGTGTGTCCCAAAACCCTCCACTTCGATGAGGCTGGTGACCAAAAGTCTTTCTGTAGCGCTGTAAGCTCGAATTGTGGCACACAAGTCATTTGTAGCAGTGCACAACGAAACCAGCCATGCAAACCCCACACAATGTCCTCCCGAGACCCTATTCAGCCCTCGCCCAAAGGCTTGACCAACAAATTATTACAGATCAAGCTAAAACAATGAAATGTGGTATGCAAGTCATTCTTACCAGTACAAATCGGACTAGCTGCGGAATGCATTCGAGACACTGTCCAAGGCTACCAAGAGACTCCTTGAGGGCTTACCAACAAATTCTTGCAGATGGTGCAGATGGTGGTATTTATCACAAAAGTAATTCTGAGCAGTACAATCATACCAGCCAAGGAACCCAGATGAAATACCACCCAAGGCTCCTCCATCGCTTCCCTTTGGCCCCACCCCTTCTCTTTTGCACATCCAGGAAAAAGCGTGAAATTTACTACACAAAGTCATTCTCAGAGCTACAAATCAAACTAGCTGAGTAACTCCATGAAATATCTCTCATGGCCACCACGCACTCACCCATGCCTACACCATGTGGCTGATGACCAACAAATTCTTGCTGATTGTACTAAAAGGATGAATTCTGGAACATAAGTCATACCTAGCCGTAGAAATCGTACCATCAAATGCACGTAAGCAAGCCCCAGTGCCTCCCCCTGGTTCCCCCCCCACTCCATGAGGCATCGATGACCAACAAATTCTTGATGATTGTACTGAAAGCTTGCATTGTGGTACACAAGTCATTCTTAACAGTAAAAATCTAACAAGCTATGGGACCTCATCATATACCCCAAAGCTCACAGTGTGGTCCTGTGCCCTGTTCATGAGGCTATTGACGAAAAATTCTAGTTAAATTTCTTCCACTAAGAATTAATTGTGAACCATATTTTATGTTTCTCGCTCAACCTGCAAGAATTTGTTGGATATGCTTCGTATAGGGTGCTCAAGGGGCACTGGGAGTTCTTTGTGAGTTTCTCCAAAGGGTTTCATAGCTTGTTCGGTTTTACTTGTGTACCAAATAACAGGCTTTAGTTCACTCTATGAGAACTTGTTGGTGGAGCAAAAGGGATAGGGCCCAAGGGGCACTGCGGGCATTGTGGGGTTATTTCGTGTTTCAGCACGATTAGCAAGGATTTGTCGGTCATCGGTCTCGAAGAGGTGAGTTTGTAGTGGATTGAGGGCCATATGAAATATCTCGAAGGGATTCCATAGCTAGTTCGATTTGTTTGCTAAGAACGACTTGTGTACCAAATTTCATGGCCGTTAGCTCGAATTGTATGATTAGACCAAATTACGGCCCCTGAACATTGGTTCAAACTCCAGGTACAGTACAGCTGTACTACACCTGGAATTCGTACCAATTAACCGATGTTCAAGTTGTAAAGTTTAAAACATAGGTACGAACAAGACCTAGGCCTTTTGAATGCTATTTTACCACAATATTATCGTTTTTGTTCTACTTAGTAGAAAATGTTACTTTCCTAGAATTAGAACCAAAGAAACTATTTTCAATTTTTTAAACTTAGAATGTATCATATTAACAAGTACCTCTATTAAGGAACTCTATTTTAATGGTTTTAGTGGTACTATAACACTCTTGTTATTGTTGTTATTCTCATTGTGGAAACGCTAAACTTTAAACCCTACAGTTTCAGAGTTTTGCCTAGAATTGACATAGACCAACAAAATTCGGTATTTTCCGTAAATTAAAAACAATTTCACTGCATTAAACATTTTAATGACAACTATCAAACCGTTTGGCCTCCACACCATGGCCAGTTGTTTTTGTTGTTGTTGCTGTTGTTGTTTTTGTTGTTGTTGTTGTTGAGGGTATCTCTTTTTGACCCATGGAGATCCCACCAAAGAATTGATTTTCAGCAATTATAGCTTAAAATATAGGTATTAACAAAGAAGATGGAGGGGTTCTGAATTTAATGTGACTGATTTATCTTAAGAAGCGTTCATCTAATTTACATCATATAATGATTTTCTAATATGAAACTTCCAGTTATTTAAATTACCTGTAAAATCTACAAGTAAAACTACGGATATTAGTATTAAATAATGCTGATACATAAAACATACAGATGCATGTGTTAAAAAATCAATGCTTTAAAGAAACAGTTGCAAGAAAAAAGACATGTAAGTCATCAGTGTCTCACTAATACATGTAAGGAAAGCTCTAGATTTGTCGGGCCATTAGAAATTCTTTTATACGTATTACTGTGACGTTGATGGCTTCCATGTCTCTTTCTTGTATCTGTTCCTTTAGAGCATTGAGTTTTTTAAGGCTTACTTCCGTTTTTTATACACTTAAGCGTTTTTAATACTGATAGAACTTTTACTCGAACTAGACTCACAAGCTGTAGCACGCTACCTTGAAAATTTTTATCAGTCACATTGCTGTACGACGCAATTTTTTTCCCATTATTGTATTCAACTATACCAAATTGATTGCCTCGATGAGTGCTTTCTATGGTATGGAATACAAGTCAAAAGCTAATGCCGCATTGTAATTACTTTGCTAAAACTCTAAGGCGTGACTTAAGAAGCAGTTTACTTGTTATTATTTCATAAATTTGAAGGAACTTGCAAACAAAATATTACTAAAGATTACTGAATACTGTAAAAAAACTATTAAAAAGTTTACACTTTTAGTTCAAACTAGACTTGGTTCGAACTGTAAAATTCCTGTTCTCGCATATCTGTATCTCGCATATCTCATTGAGCAACTGCAGGGGAGGCGCGATCTGCTGCAGCAGCCGAACTATAAATCTCAATGGTGAACTTTTTTGTTCTAACATACTCGATTTCATGTGGTATCCAAGACTTAATGACTAAGTGCACTATTCTCAGAACATACGAGATTTATGTGGTATCTGAATACCTTACAGCAGTGAGGTTCACATAGCTTACAGAGTTTTCAGACTGTAAATGTTCTAACGCATTCACCTACAAGATCAACTTCTTCTGGCAAATACGCTGAGATACACAACCACTTAGTGATGATCACAAACTAGTGACATTCCACAGAATAAATAATATAATATGGCTGAAAATGTCATGAGGGCCTAGACACTAACCCCTTGTTCACTATTAGGAAATTTGGGAAGGTCTTTTCTGGAGTTCCATGTATAAATGGTTCATGGACGTGATTTGATCTTCTCTCTTCGTGGCGTCTTGATTAGAATGATGGCCATATGGCTGTGTTTTACTTTCCCAGCCTGAATTAGGTGGACTATTTTTTTAAGGGGATCAACCATATAATAGATACAGAAATTTGTCTCCAAAATTTAAAAATACATGTAGTTAAACTGTTTTTATAGGCTATAATAATATTACAGACATATCACAATTTTACCAAAGATAAAAAGAAAAGCATAGAACATTTTGTGCAAATATATGAATTTCCTAGTAAAAGCAAAATCGTAAGCCAAGAAACAATTTGACTTTTGGAAGGATTAATGCACCAATGAAGCACTTAGCTTAGTATCCAGTGTTCTACCTCAGCGGTAAATGAGGCAAAATGTGCAAGTATTATCCTCAAAAAGTTTTTGATATTATAAATCGGTATATATTCGTTAGTAAATTTGCTAAATGTCGACTTAGAATACAACTTAATATTTTAAAATTAGTGATCAAAGGGAATGACATTTACTGGGATAAATGGTAAACTTAGTTTATAAATATAGATATAAATTGGCATGACATGAAGATGTCCCACTGGGGTCAGTTCTAGGACCATTATTTTTTTTTTTACATCAATGACTTTAAACTAAAAACGTATTATTTTATTTACCAATGATATTTTCCTGCATGCTATTGATTGAAACTGTGAAAAAATGTTCAAATAGTGGTTGGCAGATTTCAGTAAATACAGTTGTGGTGCTGGGAAAATTATGTTTTCGTTAGTGATGAGAAGATAGTTTTACTTAACCGTGTTTAACCACAAACAACAAATTCCTAAACACATTTATCTACGTGAAAAGCCCTTTCTTATGAAAAAACACACCGCTTTTAAAAACGTAATTAAAGCAAAATACCTTGGCCTCAATATCGATGAAAATTGGAAACATGAATTTTGAATCGTTAATAAAAAAGGGACAGCTTTATTCAAAAATTACTATGCAGTATTCTTAACTTAAAAAAAAATTATAATGCGTGGGCCGAATTACATTTGTGGTATGAATATGAAATCTACGGAGATGCAGTTAGTCCTTTTTACTACGTTTGTAAAGAATTAAAAACAAAATTATCTATGTTTTATTACAACTCCGTAAAAGTATGAAAATGTCAGCCCGTCTTTTCAACCACTAACTTTGAAACGTTCTTAGTTAAATAAAAATGATGAACCATTAAGAAACTATTTTGAAACTGCCAACAGACTTCATAACATTCAATCTAAATCAGAAATTCATTTTGAAAGACAATTTGGAGAACTAATTTAATATAATATAATATAATATAATATAATATAATATAATATAATATAATATA
>JAHWFP010036332.1:41859-81153 GCA_023313725.1 Lithobius niger
TAATATAATATAATATAATATAATATAATATAATATAATATAATATATAGAGACGATGCTCGAGGCATCCACCCACCCAAATTCCCCGGCGGCAGATGTTAAGTGGAAGAAGTACCACCATTATTACAGTTGTTTTTTGCCGCAGGAGGGAGGAACCGGAGTACCCGGGGAAACCCTCGTGCTACGGGCGGGAAACAACCAGAGAAAAACCCGTACATATACACTTCCCATCGCCAGGATCGAACACAGGTCTGTACGAAGTCAGAGATGTACACTGGGACCAGGACGCCTATCGAATCTGACGCCCCAGTGCTCACAGCTACTCGTGCTACCCGTAGGAAATGATAAAAAAAATTTATGCAACTAATTTATGGAATGAACTTCTATATAAATTTCATAACATTCGATACTATATTCAATTAAAACTTAATCGAAATAAATTTTTATTAATAAACAAGTAACTGACAAAGCAAATGTTTTTTTTTTTCATGTGAGCGTGCTGTGTACTGCCTGTGCTATTTTATTGTACGAAAGACACAGCCCTAGTTTCAACCATGAGAAGAAAAAAAACAGCAAAAACCATCTCTCTTTTTTCTTCACCTCCTGGAAGATCATACAGATTGTTGTACGTCAACATTCCTTTTTCCCTTACTCATTTGTTTCAACTTTTACAAGTTTCCTGTTTCTTCTCCCCTTCCCTCCCGGAAATTCTGTAGCGAGAAATTAATAACACTGGGAAAGTTAACGGTTGGAGGAAGGAAACTGAAAAAAAAATTATGATTAAGTTATGTAACTTATTCATAAATATTTTTTTGAGTTATCTCCGTCTACCCCTAACTTTTCCCAGTGTTATTAATTTATCGCAGCAGTATTTCTGGGGAGGAGGGAGGAGAAGAAACGAGAACCAGTAAAAGTTAAAACAAATGAGGAAGGGAAAAATGAATTTTGCCGTACAACATTCTGTAGGATCACTGAAACACAAGGAACAGGGTGCGAGTGGTCGATAGCGAGAACAGGGTGGGGGGGGGGGGCGGGTACAGACAAAAGTTATGCCGGGAAGTTACCTTTTTACCAGTTAATTTTTTTAAGAATTACTATTTGGTAAGCTGTAAATGCGGTAAAAATCGACGGAAAGACTTGAAGAAACGATTGAAATTTGGATTGAGAAGGAATCTGGAAGTTGTAGAATTAAAAACCTTACGAGAATAATCTTCTCCTATCACCTAATTTGTGCATAATCCAAACTGCAATCCTGGCTTCAGTTCGTCTGGATAATATTACTGCCTTTACAGCTCAACACGAGAAGTTTGAAAAAAATAATTGAAATATCATTTTCCCTGCAAAAGTCATGTATTACCCTCTGTCCTTGCATCTCATTGACCTCCCTTCCTGCATCTTGTCCTTCTCCCTTCCCGTAATCCTTTCCACGACATCTTCATTTAATAGATGGTAGCATAGATGTTTACTGCTTTCCATGCTCGTGTTTTTAATGTGGTATCTTGAAAATATTAAACCGAAGTCTTTCTGCTTTGAAATATAAGGAACTCTGCCTACTCTGCCTACTCGTTTAATGCATAGCACTTTTTATGTAGAAATTTTATTCTTGACACCTTTTCTGTACCAACCTTACTACATAAAGCAGGGGCATATCGAAGAGTTTTCCAATTGGGTTGTAAGGTACATAATTTTTTATATTTGTTGTAATGTCAGAAAAGGTTACATCCTCTGAAGAGACAATAACAGTAAGAACCAGAGCCCTGGCTGGCAATCAGTAGCACGTGAAATGGGTTCATCCCTCCTTTATTAATTCCTACATCTGATGCCACGGTATGATACATGACATGACGAGATGCAAAAAATAATAGGAAGTCTGACTTCAACGCCTCCTAGTAAATTGAATAAATTGTACTATAGCAATCCCTTAACAGCACATTTGGAGGAAGTAAGCAAATCTTGAAAACTAGTAATCTAGGATAAAGTGGGGGAAAAATAGCGAGGGCAAAAATAAAACAACATTAAAAGCTTCCGTAAGTCTTTTCCTGGTGAAGCTTCATGCTAGGTGAAATTAGAGTCAAGGCTAATGCCCTAATCTAACCTACATTGACCTTACCTGTCTTAACCTTACAAGTTACAACAGCACGAAAAAAAAACACCTAAAACGAGTAAACAATTGTCTTGCCTACAAAAACTTGAAACAGCAAGTTTCCTGATAAAACTATGTAACCTGCCTGGTGAAAATCAAGACAAAGCAACAGAACTAGCATAGCCTAAACTGTAATTATAATACCAACAGCAAGAACACGAAGAACTAAAATGACAAACAACCATTTCCTTCGGCTTTTTCCAAGGCTTTTTCTTGGTTTTCTTTCGCATACAGGCACTGGTGAAGAACTCTTCTTGACGGAGGTCATGGGAGAGGGAAATAATCCTGAAGAAGGTGTTATAAATCCGTTGTTGCTGATGTAAGTTGCTGACACCAGATTGCAACTTACGACAAAGTATGTTGTTATTCCTAATCAAAATGGCTGCTGCTAAACTTCGCTGCATACAATCACGACTATAGAAGGGCGCATTTAATCTCCGATCTCGCTTCAGGGGGCATAGCAAAGACAAAACATTAAGGCGTTGGAAAATGTAAAGACTAAACTTTCTGACTGGAATCAAAAATCTAAAGGTTTTTTTGTTGTTGTCATTATTTCTCAAACCCCAATTTTGATAACTTCGTCTCGCCTCCCATTATTTATGCCGGCAAAACTATTTTCCCAGCCGTTTCTGAACTCTCATTACTGACTGTTTTCGTTGTTGGCCGATGGAGCCGAAATAATCCCACGTTAATGTTTCACATTTTTTCTAGTTTCTAGAAGCGACAATGTAAAACGAGATCGTTACGTAAACGCACTCTGATTGGATACAAATATGTAATACCCACGGCTTTCTATATAGTATAATAAGTATCCGGCAGCAGTGGACATGTTTCAAATAGCATACTGTATGTTGTATTTTGTCAATTGTGTATGGTGTGAATTGTAAACTATGTTTAAGTTTAAGAGTGCAGCTGTAAATGGTCCGTGATCATTTTTTACGTCAGTCGCTATTAATACACACAATTCGCTCAGTCTCTCGAGGGACGTAAACGTCGTTATACCTTTCACGCTAGGCATAGCCAAATTGCAACAGCTACAAGATGGGGAGGGGAAAAATAAGACACCAGGCATGCCAGGAATTTGTGTGGGGCATCCGGGGAATCTGAGCAAACCGAGTAGCAACCATCAAGCGATCAGCATCCTATAGTCACCAAATAAAGTGAATGCCGGCTTGAATCCCACGATTGAACTATATGGGAATTTTAAAAAGTCATCAGAATTAATTCGGGTATGAAAGGGTTACTACGGCAATGCAGCATCTTAAATAAAATTATTTTCGTTAACTTTCGTAACTAAAAATTCAAAGCACTTTATAAAAAAATAATTATCCACTGAACCAGCTGTTTCTCCAGCTTACATCATTGTGCATGTTGCTTGTCTTTGAACTGTCTTCTTTTATTTGCACGTTATTATCTAGATTTCATGCTCACTTTCGTGTTATGCTGGTATTGCGACTGTGTTGACTCCGGTCCTCATTCCAATTGTTAGTTTCACACTGGACAATGGACTTCTTGATTGATTTATTGCCTTTTGGTATGGACCTTGAATTCTGTTGTTTTCATATTTACAACAGTCGTTTTAAAACTTCCTGCAAAATTCAACGTCTGTGCAGTTCGGTACGCTCGTATGGTTGTACAAGCAAACTGGGTCTTTTAATCCATCTGCCCCTAATTCGTCACACCAACACAGGCATTCTCTGTAATTATTTGAAGCAAAATGACTCATTCTTTATATATTTTGTACTTTCCGCTCTCATAGACTGGTCATTATTTATAGCCGGGGAGGGGGGGTTGGAGGAAATCGATGGTTTCCCCTTTCGATACCCTGAAAAAAACCGTGACTCCCACTCAAGGTCCAAAAATAATGTGACCCCTACCAGAAAAAAATGCTCTTTTCGTATACCTATTCAGACTATCTGCAGATGATTTCCTGTAGCCAAGATTTGTGCTGTAGCTAAATTAAGTAAGTAGCTATCCACATCTACATTACCATTAGTTGTAAGGAAACGTGTCTTCTTTTTAGTGAAAAGACACGTTGGGTTAAAAATGGTCCATAAAATGTTCCTTACACACATCTCTTGTCGAAATGCATACATAAGTATGATGAATACACTGTATGCTTGTATGCTCACATCTGTGACATAGTCAGCACTGTAAAATAGAAGAAGCCAAGAAACTAGGTGTCGAGGCCTTTCCACAAAGTTCTTTGTAAAAATGAATCTTTCAATATTGGTATTAATAACGTCAAATCCTTTTGAACACTCACATCATGGGGGGTCTGGGGTCTTGCCCCCAGAAGCTGACGCATGTTTAGAAATTTTAACTGCTGAAAGTGCGATTTTGAGGTCCAAAAATTACTTCTTCCAGTTTGGTCAGTGTGTTTTTGACCCACTCCCCTCTTGACGGGACCTATCAAATTTCTGACGCCCCTCCTTGAAGGTTCAAAAAAATTCATAGCCCCCCAATTTCCCCGAGCTTCCTCTCGGCGATAAATAATGACCGGTACCCTACCAATGTTAAACAAACTTAAATGTAATTGTTTATCACTGAATAACGAAGACACGCTTCAAAGAATGAAAAGAAAAACTTTGGTACAGTCTACAATGAACTTTTTCCGTTTGTCCGAACTATGCTGGATACTCCCCTGATATGAAAAAAACATGACAAAGCCAAATAGCTCGAAAAGTGGTAATTAAAGCCATATCAATGGCTGAGCGTTAAAAATTAGGTCTTTGGTCTCAAAGATCGTGGGTTCAAATCACACTCAGGCAGTCTGCCATTTAAGTCTAAAAAGCAACGTAAATAGGTTTGCATCTCTATTTATTTATTTTCCCCCGTCTATGAAGTATAAAATTAGGAAACACGTGTTTAGTAGGGGTGAGAAAATCTATCACTTCTCTAAAAATGTCGGTTGAATTCCAAATGTAGGTGAATCTAAAACCTTCGAAATCGAAATTTTGTACCATTCACTATGTTTTTTTTTTTATTTTCCCTTGTATTTTAGTGAAATTTAACTCGTGAACGTAGCCTTCTTCCGTTGCTTGTCAGGCAGTTTATTTATTTTTCAAAAGCAGTTTATTTATTTTTTTTGTTTAATCTCGTGGAAAATAGCATACCTTGAAATGAATTTTCTCCTCTGCACCTAATAATTTCACGTGTTAAAGCTAAAAAAAATGCCCTCTCCAACGGTATCAAACACGTGTCAGTTTCTCGAAATTAAGGTATGTTAAGAGCTCGACAAAGCAAACATCATATCAGTTGCGAATGTTGATAAAATTCTGATAAGGAACAGACGCTGTGAACTAAGTTCTTGTAAATGCAACGTTGAAAGGTGAACTTAAGCTTGATTTAAAAGGACTGCTGTTGGTATTTTCTAAAAAAAAAAGGAAGGAGAAGGGAAATTACTTTTTGTAAAAAGTAATTGCAAAAATTGTTTTAGTGTAATTGCAGTAATTGCAAAGAAATAGTGTCTCAGCGGAATAAATTGCAACTACTACACCATTACTGAATTATAGTTTATAAGAACTACAGTGTATGACTCAGCAAGGTCATATGTAGTTTATTTAGAGGTGAGTATTTATGTGTTAAGGTGTGACTATGTTCTAACTTGACTTTCTGCACCATTGGACCTTCTGCACCATTGGACCTTGAGTCAATCAGCAGCTGTCTAATCAGAGGTGTGCAGTGATTAGGAAAAGAGCAGTAGCGCTTTTGTCCTAGTAACTGCAGCAACATCAACATGAAATGGTGTGTCAATTCTTTAAAATAGGCGGAGAAGGAAAAAAATTCCATGGTGGCAAAATTTGTGAAAATAAAATTTACGAAAGTGCCTTTTGCTATAACTGTTAATATTAAAACATATTTATGTTAAAGCTAATTTTAAACATTTATGTCTGGAAATATATTTCATCAATGCAACGTTTTTTTTTGCCCTTGAAATCCCCAACCTGACAAAATTAACGTTGCAGGCGAATATATAACAAGCAAACCAAGTGTAGAAGAAAGAAAAGCGAATCATCACCAGTGTATAAGCACTTGCATACAGTAAATTTTTAATCAAAAATCAAAAACGAAACAGAAAATGATGAAACCAATATAAAGCAAATCATAGAATATTTTTACTTCATATATACGTTAATTTGTTTACGTCATGTGTGCTTCTAATACTCTATTATGTAAATCAAGACATCAACAGCGGTGCATGTGTAAGAGTCTGCACGAACGTCCAAGTTAAATGTAAAACTTGGAACTTCTATAGTTTCCCTCGGGATGGACGAAATTCGGTAATTCGGTTCGTGTCTTAACTATTTCACTGAATTAAAAATTTTAATGACAACGTTTGGTGTCGGCAGCATGGGCATTTGTTGTCATTGTTGTTCTTGTTGCAGGAACTCTTTGCCCTCACTTGGAGATCGAACGAATGAACCGATTTTCGTGTTTTATAGCTTAAAACGTATGTGTGGACAAGGCCTTGGCGTTTGAATGCTATTTTAATGTGACTATGCAGTACTGTTGTTGTTATTCTTCTTTTAGGGGAAAATTTAACTGCCACCTAGGGATCAAATCAATAAACCGATTTACAATTTGTATAGCTTAACATGGAGGTATTAGCAAGGACCAGGGCTTTTCAATCGCTATTTGAATGTGGTTACAATATTCTTGTTGTTGTTCATATTTTTGTTGGGGAAAGGAAAAGCTTTGAAACAATATTATAAACCCTACAATAGTTTCTCCCAAAACTGACATAGACCAACGAAATTCGATAGTTGGGGTAGTGTCATAACTATTTCACTGCATTAAAAATTTTGATGACAACAATCAAACCGTTTGGCCTCCACAGCATGGACCTTTTTAGTCTTCTGAATAGCCCTAGCTACTGAGAATAAATAGTCTTCCAACGACTTTGTCCGTCTGTCCATTGCCTTTTTAACTTCAGAATAGTACCAGATAGTTAGGATCGGTTTTCACCAGTAGTGTCAGCTAAGAAAAATTAGTTTAAAAACATGGAAAATTCAAATATCGTTGCTTTTTGTGTAGCTAATAGATTATCTCTCCATAAGTCAATGAAATTAAAACGTTCAATCGTCGCATTTAAACACTACAGGAAGACATGCAGCTGTAAAAAAAATGGATTTCGTTAACGACACGCATATCTTCTTTTAACCTATGCTCAACACCGTAATACATGAATTCTCCGTTAGTTTCGAACCAAATTCTCTGTTTGTTGCTACTTACGAAATTAAAATGGAAGGTAACAAATTAGGCCTAAAAGCTGAAAATTACATCTTACATCACATTGCAACGGCAACATCATTTCTCTACATCGTGTTGCACAAATGAATAGGCCCACTCTCGTCCCAATTCTCCATTAGCTGCTACTTACGAAATTAGACCAAGAGGTAAAAATTAGGCTTAAAAGATAACAATTATCCTAAAGTCTAAAACTATGGGTAAAAACTAACACTTTTTTGCTGGCGGTAGCCTTTACTGTAAGGTTTGACCTCATCTCGCATGTTAAAGCCGAAATTTTGAGACTTAATTTCTCTGCTGTCTTTCAATATTTACCTTACAAATTTAGTATACAAGCTTTATTGGACTTGGTGAACGTAAGTACCAACTTTATTAATATCCGATTTGTCACATCGGAGATCTAGACTTGAGCTGGAATCGTAATTTTTTTTTTTGGCTTGTTCTTGTACTTGGCACGACACGTTTCTACTTCACTTTCTACAGATCAAACTATTTGTCCATTAAAGCTGGTTCTTTGCTCATTTTACAGGTATTGGTCTGCAGATGTGATCTTTCCATAATGCCTTTTCTAATTGTACAGGTAGTTCAGGGGCAAGGGAGCTCTGAACGACCAGATTGATATGTTTTACATTGTTTTAAACATTGTTTTTATGCAATAATGCCAATCAACAAATGCCAGGCGTTTAGCGTAGACCAAAGATTAAGCAAATGCTAACAATGCTGGTGATCCAACAATTCACCTACAAGTGAAGAGGAAGCATTATCCTTATTACCAATTGATTTGTATAATGATTTCACGTCACTCTTTCGTGTTACAGCTAAAATGTGCGTTGCACATTTGGCTTACCGTTCTGTATTACAACGAATAGAGACTGCGGACAAACCAAAGGAAAGACTTGCACTGAATGAGCGAGTAAAGCAATCGAAATTCAGTTCATTTGCAACGCGTACAAATAGACGCAAGACGCAAGATTTAAAAGATTAAACGGTTTGTTTCCTTTTGGTTATGCAAACCGTTGATAAAGATACAAATCATAAAATTAGCTAATCTAAAATGCCTTGTAAGCCAAAGTAGCACGAATTAGTAAACAAAAACGAACTCATTTGATAGTTAAGGTAAGGTTTAACAGATTCGAAGTTAAAACGGCAAAAGAACATAAATAAACTTTCTTTTAAGGTTTCGGATAATGCAGTATTGCTGTACTGTTAATCCACGTGAAAGCTTAATGCTGTATCCAACCATTTCATACGTAAATACAGTTACAGTCAAGAGCCCAAATTTGAAATCTTTTCATTGTCAAACACAGGTAGAAAAATGTAAAGTTACACATTCGACTACTTTCTTGGATACAATTTTTCTGTGTTTTTCAGTCACATCATCTACTTTCCATTCATCACCCTACTAATGATTTATTAAAAATTTTCTAGATTTTCACTCCCTTTTTTAGGCATGGAATTAAGTTATTACTTTCCAGGGTATTTCTAGGTTTTCAAAGAATTGCACGAACCCTCAATGACCTGTAGAGCTGTGGTAATCCCACTGAGACAATTATGTTTTAAGCAATTTCCAGCGATGTCGTGAAGCCAAGTAGAATGCACCAATCATTAGTTGAAGTGTCGTGTGCAAAAATAAAATTGAACCAGGCACAGAACCCCCATGAAATATGACACATGGTGCCCCCCCCCCCCCCCAACGCATCCTGTTACTTGGAGCTTCACCAACAAATTCTGGCAGATAACGCTAACGGCATAAACTCTGGTACGAGAGTCGTTCTTAGCAGTACAGAAAGAACTCTGCATGGAACGCCCTCGAATTACGCTCCAAAGCCACCTAGTGCCAGCCCCTGCACGTGATGATGTGCGGTAAACAGGAGATAAAATCGACGTTTTCCATGTGCTGGTCATGACAATTCAAATTGAATTTAGCATTTAATGGTGGTTATGCATTTGTATTTTTCAGATTGGTCCTCTCAGATACTGCTTCTACAAAACTGATCCAGCTGATGGAAAGGATAAGGAAACACAGCTTCTACAATCTGCATAATAGCAACTCATCAGTTTTGAATAGTTTCAACGGCCTTACTAACACAGTTATAGCGAACATGCCAGGTTCATACATACTTGGTCTTTTCTTAGGAGGAAGCCAATGCCTGCAGGAACCAGGTAATGGAATAAATCGATTACTCTGTTCTCTATATCTCAACAAGAGAGTAATACAGCCGATATATATTTAAAAATGGGTACAAGAATATCAATCATTTTTTTAATTGTTGAACATTTAATGAAGAATCAGGCAAATTTTTTATATCATCAAAAAGATAATGTTATACCGAAATTGCACCTATAATACGTGCTGTGTTATATGCGGTCCTGTGGACCGCCAAATTCATTGTTGCAGACCCGTCATTGCAAAATGATGGCGTAAATACATTGTATCTCATTTCCAGCATGTACCATTTGAATTTTCTGTTGATGGATGACTACAAACTCTTTGCATCTACTCTTAATTTTTTCTATTTTATATATTGCAGTCTAAAATAGCAGTAGCATGAGTGACATACCTTTATTATTCTTTCGTTTCCTAGATTATTTTCTCATTGAATGAGTTAGACGGTCTCTAATGTTACTTGTTTTTTTTGTAGATTGTCGTTGATCAAAAAAGGAGATTTGGAACAAAATCGAACACCTGCAGAATTTCCAATTCCTGTGTTGCTGGTGTACTACCAATCGCCAATTGCAATACTCCACTCGCCAACATCTGCAAATGGAATCACTGTGCCTGTATTAAACCACCAGGTAAACACACTGAGTATGTATTTTTGGCAAGCGGAAATATCTAATGAATTACAGATGAAAAGAACTTTCTTCGAGCAACTAGGAATGAGAGCAACAGAAAGTACAGAATTTGTTCACGCATTTGGCTTCGATGTTGCTTGAATAAGAAACCGCCCAACAAATGCAACAAAAATGACCTATGATCAGAATATGCCACACTGGATTTGAGCTTCATCAATAGGACACAAATAAAAGTAAAACAGCAATAAGTCGACAGCTTAAGGAACACTAGTGTGCTGGACGGATTTTGTGACTTACTCTATTTCCATCAATTTTATAATAAACAATATTGAATTGAATGACGCACAAGCATACAAACAGGCATATGAAGAGGCATTTTAGTAATAATAATTATATTTCAAACAAATAGTTTAAAGTAGCTAAGTTTACACAAGCTCATATTTGAGGTAGAAGTTTGTATTTAAATGAAGACATGCTCTTTAGACAAAAATAGAGCAGTTGAAAAAACTTTTTATGACACGTGATGTAATGATGCAATGTTTTAGAAACTGATAGTGTACTTCAAGAATATCTGGAACTACGTAATTGCTACACCAATTGCTTTGTTAAATCGTTATTACAATAATTATTTCTGTTGTTGGTATTATGTTTACAAAAATCACTGATTTCTTGTTAACAGGGATAGAAACAATATTGTCACGCATTACGAGCATGTAATGTTCAACAATGAAAAATTTTGATGCAGTCTACGTGACTTTCTATAACCCAAGAATCAATAATTCATTATGTTTCATAAAATATGTGCCAAGCTACTGTGTTATGAAAGTCCAACTTGTTTACACATGACTAACTCATAAAGAATAACCAAATAAGAAAAGTACTCAACTGAAAATTGGTATTCTATATATATTATAAACTCCATTGTATAGCTATTTAAGCCTCAACGCCACATATTTTTTATACAATGTGCCCAATTTTAAGTAGAATAGAATAATAAATAACTATTACCATACAACATATAATTAGAGTGGTAATATTGAGGCTTCTTATAGAAGAGTCTGTGGCAATGGTGAAATGTCTACATTCCAGCCAGCAAACTCTGTTACGTTACCATATCCTTTTAATTAGGTTAACTGTTCAGTTTTCTGTGCCTTCGATTGCTCGTGCCGTGTATTGGAGCTATGTAACACATAAGAAGAAACATGTATTCCTACCAACGACTGCAAATTTAAAGGAAATGTTGTCGATTAAAGGAAACATTAAATAACCTTTACAGTTACTATCTTGGATATTCGGTGAAGTACTATGCTACTTAATGTACAAAGTGCTGTAATTTCACATCATTGGGTAATGTCCATTCTAATGCAACTATTGGTGTGAATTCTACACTTAAAGCATTGTTCTTCATAGCCATTTTTGAATTAATCATATCTAAATGGAATATTTATGTACCGTCCTTAACATTCGTATATTTTTTTGTATTACCTGACACTGTCAAGTATGAATATCCTATCCAAGTCCAGTTAAAATAATTAGGCAAATTCTATTAGTGTATTATGTTAAAACTAACCAGACTTCAAGTATCATTAAAGAAAGAAATAATGAAAGAAAAACAAAGAAAGACAGAAGGAAAGAGAAAGAAAAAAAACAAAGAAAGACAAAGACAAAGAAAGCAAATAAATAGAGAATGACTTTCAAAATCGTCATCAGAAAATGTTTTGGTCAGTAAGGAAAATGATAGTATCGTTCATTAATAATTAGGGATTGTTTTCTTAAGTGAAAAATTTGTGTCTTGACTTAAGCTGAACAAGTTGTTTGTTGCATTACACTGTCTTTTTAATGTCTTCAGGAATTGTTTAGTTTAAAAAAAAGTACAGTACACTTCAGTTGAAATATTATTTTACCTACCATGAGCATTCTTCTATATGGCTCAGGAAATTGTTTTTGTCTATAAGTAAACACGTTTGATCGCTAATTCGGCGAGTTGTTCTCTGCGTTAGAGTGTCTACGTCATACAACACCAATGTTTAGTTTATTTTCCAGACCTACGTCGTACAACACCAATGTTTACTTTATTTTCCAGAGTCCGCAGGGAAACGAATGAAAACAGAATATGCTTAATTTATTATTTAACGTTACCTTCTGGAGTTTCCTTCTGTAATACTTGTGAATTTATTTTCCTTTAAATGGAAAAATTGAATTAATATTTCTGTGAATTATCTGCTGTTATGTAGCACTACCACATGCATTCAAAATATTTCCTCTAAAGAAATGGGTATGCAGACGTTGATAATATATCACAGAGTTGTCTTTCTGCGCTATGTCATTCAATATGAGCGTCATTTTCAAACACATTTCCGATTGTGTTTATTGCTGGACAGAGACTTAAGTATCATGTTTTCTTTCAATTAAAAAAATGCCAGAAAAAATGCCGTAAATAATGCCAGAAAACTAATAAAAAGATATTGAAAAAAAACAATCGTCACTTTTTAAAATCATTGTACAACTTCATTGTAACGGTTGTCTTCCAAACCCTACATCTTCTTCTAACCGTATATCAAATATTCGCACTTCATTTTACTTTTCATGTGGTATTTCAAGATAAACATAGAGAGGCTTCAGGGAATGAAAAATTTTCGGTATAGATGATCGTTTTAGTTGAAGCTTCTCTGAAACATATGTGAAGAATGGCTTTGGATTGGCTGACAATTACTGGAAAGTGCCCAGCATGATGTTGCTTAGAAACAAATTGAACTAGTAAATAGTGAGCTAGTATTAGGCCCCGAATGTTGTAGATTCTTCACGGCTTTTTAAGTGTAACGGTGATATCGCTATTTATTCAAAAGTAAAATAAAACAAGCAAAGAAGCAAAGTGAAAAAGAAACAGTGAAAGAAGCGGAAGAAAATGAAATGAAGAAAGCACTCCAGAATCTTCATCAGAAAGTATTTTGATCAGTAAAGAAAATGTTATTACAAAAAAAATGTCACCATAAGAATTGTAAACTCTCTGAAGTAGTTATTGAAATCAGTTTTATTTTTCACGTAATTATGTGAACATTGATGACCATCAATGCATCTAGTTCCATGCAGCAGGTGCAAAATAATGAAACCATCGGTTGCGTGGGATTATATTATGTCATTATGTTGTTTGGGTTTTGTTTCATGTTTCTGGAGCTGGCGTGTCGTCTTTGTTCATATTGTTGTTTATTGATTGGGTCTGTCAGTTAGTTGAGGTTGAAATTGTAAAATGTGGTACTTGTAAACTGTCATATTGTAATAGCTACGTTATTTTTGTATCAAACGTTTTTTTGCCGAAGCCAGGATCTCCTTCTATTAGATTTTGGTAAACAATTGTCATAATCTTCTTACTGGATAGTAAACCTAAATATATGACCAAACAGGGTCTTATCCTCAAAGTCAATCAATGTGGTCAGGGATACGAAATTTGACCTCTTGGCGCCATGCCCAATTCGCAGGTGTAGTTATTGTCTTCTGACTTTTATATTGAATAGTGATCTAGAGTGGAAGGAATCTGTAGATCGGTGAATATAACACGGCGTTATTGGTTGAAAGAAATTTGGAACACAAGAAATGTTCAATCAGTTGCAACCATTAGTCTAAAATTCTGTAATTCGTTCATTGATCAGCGCAGCGCTCTCAAACTTTATCACATGTAAACTACATGAAATAGGCTATTTACGTACGGGCCATAATATTCGTTTTTTTTTTGGTACTCATTGATGACGTCATGTGAGATAGTCTACCGAATTGCAGTTGAATGTAATCTCTTTAAAATGTAAAATTCTGATTCAGTTATTGTAAAGGAAACTTAAATAGATTTCCGTAATAATTATCCAAGAAAATGTATTAAGATGGTATGAAACTTCGGTAATTACGCAAAAGAAGTGAAGCACTGCTTCAGAAAAACATAATTTTATACTTAATAAATACTATATTTTGTTTAATGACTGCATTAGTATTGTTTTCTCCGTATGCTGATTTGCTCTCAGTCAAAAATTTAAGGAACCATTTTGAAATGGCCATATTGGAACGTAGACTTAAATATTTGAGCAAGTAGTCTTTTCTGTATTATGAGCTTAATAGAACTCACAATAATTACAAACTTAATTAAATAATGCTTTAGCAAAACGTAATTTTTTTTACATCCATATATACAGCACCAAGTATTGCTTTGCTGTAGTTTGCAATTCCTTCTATTACGATTTTGGTGAATAATTATTACATTCTCCAAATTTCAAAGTAACCTAAACTTAAATATTTAATTAAGTATTACATTTTGGGTTATGAGACTCGTATTCAATGAAGTAACCGACTGAATTTCAGCCAAATTAAATTTTGTAATATCGAAATATTTAGTATCCAGTGTTGTTTTGCCATATCCTGCATTTCCTTCTATTAGAGTCTGATGAATAATCCTTATTACGGAAAGTAGAATTACGTAATACGCCAAGGAGTTTCTAATCTGTTATGATGTTCATATCCAATCAAGATTACAAATGGAATTGAGTGATGCTTTACTGAAATGTAATTTTGTAATATCTTCAATTTTTGTATCAATTGTTATTTTGCCAAAGCCAGACTCTCCTTCTGCTAGGATTTTCGTGAACAATTGTGATATTCTCCTTACTGGATGGTAAACATAAATATATGACCAAAGAGTATCTGATGTGTTGTGAGCTTCATTGTCATTCAAGCTTTCAAATTGTAGTATGAGGTACTTCAGAAAATCATAATTTAAAAACTAAAAAGGTAGTGTTTTATGGTATCCTGCATGGTTTTCTGTATTCTGCTTCACCTTATGGTAATATTCTACTGAATATTTATTATATTCTTTATATCGAAAGGTAGACTTAAATATTTGAACATGGATTATCTTCATTTTTTATGAGCATTATAGCCAATCTATATTTAAAATCGTAAAAATATGGTACTTCAGCAAAATGTAATTTTGTAAAATCTACATTTTTTGGTATCAAACGTTTTTTTTTGCCAAAGCCCGGAGCTCCTTCTATTAAGACTTTAGTGAAGAATGACGATATTCTCTTTACTATATGGTTAACCTAAATGATGGCCATCTGGTTCGCCATCTGGTGACAATTTGTCATACTGTGCTTTACTACCTAACCAATGATGTGCTGCCATCTATTGATAAATACTGTAAACTATTAGCAGAATTCTTAATTATATGGAATTTGTTGCTTGTGGCCATTCACTGGGTGGTGGCCAATCACTACCCAGTTTACCCTATCTTTTGTATCATGAAAATCTTTTATGATCCTGACGAATAATTATTACATTCTCTATGTTAGAAGATGGACGTAAATATTATACCAAGCATTTTCCTCTGTACTGTGAGCTTCGTTTGTGATGGTTCTGCAAAATGTGATTTTGAATTTGCTAATTTCTTAGTATAATGCAATTTTTCGTATAAGCAAAGACTTTTTTTAGGATTCTGGGGAACAATATAATATTCTCCATACTGAAAGAAAGCCCTAACTTAACCCAAAAGGATTATTTTCTCTATTATGAGCTTCATAGTCAATCAAGATTACAAACTGAATTAAAAGGTGCTTCAGCAAAATGTTATTTTTTAGTATATAAATATTTAGCATAAAGTGTTATTTACATATCCTGCATCCCCTTCTATCAGGATTCTGATGAATATTTATTATATTCTCTATACAGGAAGGTAGACCTAATATGTGATCAAAGATTATCTTATGAGTTACGAGGTTCATAGTTAATCAAGCTTTTAAAATGGTAGTATTTACTGCTTCAGAGAAAAGTAATATGTTACTGTATAAATATTTGGTATCAAGTGTTGATTTTCCATATCCTGTACTTCCTTCTGTTAAGATTCTTGTGGATATTGACTCGATTCTAGAAGATAGAATTAAAAATTTGATTAAGGATTATCTTATTGTGTGCTTCAGAGTCTAGTAAGATTTCAAATTGTTCTGTGCGATGCTTCAGTAAAATTTTAAGTTTGTTAAATCTAAATATTTAGTATCAAGCGTTGTTTTGAATTATAATGCATGTCCGTCTATTAACATTCTGTTGGATAATTATTATTTGGTCCACACCCTGGAAGGTGAACTTAAATAATGAGACCGAAGAATTTCCAATTCAGTCAATAAATTAAAATACAGTTTGTGGTGGTTCAGCAAAATGTAATTGCGTAATATCTTACTTAGGTATTAAATATTGTGTTTTCGTATCCTGCAAATGCTTCTATTAGGATTCTTATGAATAATTATTACATTCTTCATACTGGAAGGTAAACTAAGATATTTGTCAAAATACTATTTCTTGTGTTATGAGCTTCATAGGTAATCAATATTACAAACTTAATTAAATGATGCTTCATCAAAACGTATTTTTACATATAAATACTTAGTAAGAAATGTTGCTTTACCGTATCCTACATTTCCTTCCATTATGATTTTAGTGAATATTTATTATTTTATTGTTAAAATTGGAAGGTAGGCTTAAGTAGTTGACTGATGGGTATCGTTCATGTCATGAGCTCCGTAGAAAACAAGATTTTAATTGTAGTATGTGGCAGTACTACAGTATATAATTTCATAACGCCCAAATATTTAGTCTCAATTGTTGATTTCCGGTATCCTGCTTCTCCTTCTTTTAGAATTTTGGTGAAATGTTATTGTATTCTCAATATCAGTAGGTTGAGTGAAATATTTCACAAAGGAGTAGTTTTTGTACCAAAGTGTTCATCAGCTTCAGATTCAATTAAGATTTCAAAGTAGGTTAAATTGATGCTCCAGTGAAATGTAATATAAAGTGAATTCTTTGTTCAATACATTTAGTTAGTTAAGTTTGTTTTACTGTGCAGTGCTTCTGATTCTATCACACATCCTGTGAATAAATGCCACAAAATGATTAAGTATTTTTATTAATGTTTTGTAAAAATGTGTTCTCTGAAAATTTATAAGTCAAAATCGAATCGTCTTATCTTACATTTTTTGTTGGTAGTGCTGTTTCGTTCTTCAGTGTTTTTATGTACACTGGTATTTCTCGGTCTATGGAATATAAATTCTCATATTTGAAATTAGGCAGTTAACAAGTTGACAATTTCTACATCAAATTAATCTTTGTGATCATCACTTTTAATCAGAATTTCAAATTGGTTGAAGTGATTACCTAAGTAGAACGTAATTTTCGAATGTTCGTATACTTACAAGTGTTACATGGTGTTAAGTGTTGTTTTACCAAATCCAGCCTGGCCTTCGATTAAGATTCTGGGGAATTACAGTTTACATGAAATGATGTCATGCAGAACACAGGGCCTCCATCTTCAACATTGCAGCATTCTTTAAGGTTACTCCTACTGTTCACAATACTTGACTAATAATAAATTTGATGGGATATTGATTAAGTAATCACTAAAATTGTTAGCTCACCATCCTACTACAGCCCTGCCCTACTAGGGTCTTACTACAGCCCTGTCTTTGCTTTAATGTTGAAAATATTGAAATAGAACAAATTCTGTTAATATACAGAGTCAGACGATTAAATAAAAAATTTTAAGGAATGAGGAAGCAAATCCAGGTCAATTTTATGTTTTATGAATATATTTATTTATTTTCACTTTGTGATAATAGTAGTTTACATACACAACATTTTTTCTTCACTGTGAAAATAAGTTACAAACAAAAAATCGAAACAAAGAAAGGATCGAGATGTGCCATTGCAATGTTGCCGAATGTATTCAATTAAAAAACTGAAGCTGTGTACGAAAATCAGTAAGACAAAATGCGTTATTTTTAATTTTTTTTCCTACTATTAATGACTTTCAACTGTCATTTTGTTGTACCCATCATTGCCTTCAATGAGAATTTTGATGATTAATTAATACATATGAAATTGGGAAATCAAACTAATATCTTATGTGTTTAGGTTCTTTCCATATCCTGGGTTCTCCTCCATTATGACTGTACATAAATAATTATTCTTTAAATAGGAAGCGCATTGAAGAATTTAATAGTAGATGTTTTTTTTTTGTATTCAGTTATATAAGTCTTATTTAAACCGTCATTTTCAATTGAATTAAATGTATATTTCATCAATGTGTAATTTTCTAGCAGCCTATGTAAGAGTTTTAGGGATACTAGTATTATAGTTGCAAACGTTGTCTTTCCAAACCCTGGACCTCCTTCTACCAGGATGCAGCATTAGTAAAAAGTTGGCTATAGGAATAATTAAAAATGGCTATAATATGCCCGAAACAAAATCATTCCTAAAGTATCATTACATGATTAATTTTATAGCAACAATAAGTGGCCCACCTATAAGTTTAGCTTCTCTTATACAACAGACATAAAGTTTTCACCGAAGACTGAGTTTTGTTTTCAATCCAAATTTCGAACTGAATAGTCTTGATTCAGCAAAATGTAATATTCATTGAATAGCGTACCAATGTAACTATTTTGTGCAGTGGTATTATTAGTTGCAAGTATTGGTTGCGATTCGATACCAAGGTTCTACTTTGCTGAATGAGGAAGAAGACCTCATTATTTCCCCAAGGAAAATTATACGCACCTTTCCCTCTACGTGAGCGTCATTACAATATTGGATTATGTGTTAGAAGTAATAACATAAATATGTATTATATGCTCATGAGCAATACTTAGAACTGTTCTTTTGCCATCCCCTGCTTCTCCTTCAATGAGCATTAGGTGGAGTAAATTGTCTTTAAATTGAGGAATAGACCTGTTTCGGTGAATCAAGAGTATATTCAGCACCAAATCCAGCAACATTAGCCTTCATTTCAATCACCATCGGATTTTTGCAGAAGGGTGGTTTCACGTGAAAGTAATTTTGTGATGTGTAAATGCTGTATATAAACAATTGAAGAAAAAATGACGAAGCAGCGTAGCTAAGAAGATTATCGAATCATGTATTTATTATTGTTATTTTATATTATTTAGGTAAAATTTCGTAAGGTAAGCACTACAACAGTTTGGAGGTAACGATGTTGCAGGTAATCTTAATACAAAAAAGTTTCATGAATTTTCCCTAACTGGAGTTAGATTGTCTGCACACTAATGTTACACCTGTAAATCGTACAAATTCGTGAACACTGACCCTCAAACATGAATAAATCGTATGGAAACTAAAGAAAAAAATTTTGTGAAATGTATATAATGAATTGTTTTAAACTTCATTACTGAGACGATTAACTTTTTTATTTCTTTCATTTTATGAAAATTTGTTTTGCATAATGTAATTACTATCAAAACATAATTTATGTGCTAGAATAATTAGCTGGATAATATAACAAACATTTTTAGCAATCAGAAAGTTGTTTTACCAACTGTAATCTGAGTCTGAATAGATATTCAGATATTCAGCTGCTTAATGAAGTTGCCCCACAAAAATTGTTCGTATAATTGAAGTACCGTGTAATTTCTGACATAGCAAAATTAAACAGATGAAACCTAAAGATCTTTCTTCAGTTATAGTTCTTAAGCCCAACATTATTGGAACTATGAGAATTGCTGTAATAGAAAGGAATGACAACAACAGCCAAAATACTAAGACATTGATCAGGAAACATTGTTGGAGAACTAAGTGTGATTAAGTCACCGGGGTCAACATTTCCGTGCATTTATTACACATATTATAGGTAACAAAAACCGTATTAATTTTTAAATCGTAGACTGAAAATGTAAGTGCAATGTTCATAGGCAGTAAGGTTAGCTTAAATATCTCCTTGAATGGTTTTATAATTATTCGTTTGGAATCATGTCATTGCTAACCAGTTAAAAATTTTATTTTTCTTTATTCACAAATACTCTCGAAGAGAAACTCATTGGGTTTAACAACTTGCTATTGGAGAGTCTTTGTTACAAATTGCAAATACTTTTTCCGTGAAAATTATCATTGTAAAATCAAACGTTTTATTAAATTTTATTGTGGCGAGTATTTTTTAGTTGCAGTGATAGTTTTTTACATATCCTGCGTGTTCATGACACATTGGTTGATAATTTCTCTTCACCTTTACCTTTTTTTGGTTTTAAAAATGTATTCGTGTAGAAGCTTTACCTTTTCTTCTAATTATAATTAATTATAATTGACGGCATCAATATGGTGTTAGGTTATGAAAATGATGGGAAGTGAATTAGTATTAAAATGATGATGTTGAAATGAAACTCATGTTTTTGAAGAAATGTAATTTCGTTCTGTTACACGAAAGTTATTACTGTGCCAATGGAAGACTGAATGTTGGAATGATATACGAAATAATTACTGTAACATAATATACATGTGTATCCGTATTGTTTGAATTATATCGACATGCTCACTTTGCAGAAAACTGAAGCCATCAGGTTTTGGAAGTGAATTAATTTTCTTCGATTCTAACATGATTTTATTGTGCCATTAATATGAAATAATAAGTAAACTAGGACTTTTAAAATAATGTTCAGATGCAATAGGTGTAAAATCCTGGAGAGTGAATTTGCTGTTTGAATGATGGTAATTAATGTTAAATTATGGAAACTGGATTCTTGCTGTTAGTATAAAGAGAAAAGATGGAATGAGAGAATTCTTACAGTTGAAACGATGTCAGGGTAATTAATGTAAAATGATTTCAAAAAATAATTTCATACTGTCAGAGGGAAGTCGTGAGAAAACTGTAAAATAATGGAAGTGTGAATGTTGGCATGACGTGAAATAATTCAGTCTAAAATAATTATTGTTACGTAATTAAATGATGTTGACATGGTCGTTTGGAAGGTCATGAATCCATTTAGTATAAATAATAAAATAACACTACCTATTGAAAGTGTGAATGTTGGCAGGATATGAATAATTATTGTTACATAATTGAATATCGACGTGGTCAGCTGGAACTTCGTTGAATCCATCTAGTATAAACAGTATTTTACATTACCTATTGGAAGTGTGAATGTTGGCATGGTGTGAATAATTACTGTTACATAATTGAATGATGTCGACATGGTCAGTTGTAAACTCATCGAATCCATCTAGTATAAATAATAAATTACACTACCTATTGGAAGTGCGAATGTTGGCAGGATGTGAATAGTTATTGTTACATAACTGAATGATATCGACATGGTCAGCTGGAACTTCGTCGAATCCATCTAGTATAAACAGTAAATTACACTTACCTATTGGAAGTGTGAATGTTGGCATGATGTGAATAATTTTAGTTACATAAATGAATGATGTTGACATGGTCATTTGGGAGTTCATCGAATCCATCCAGTATAAACAGTAAATTAGTTTACCTATTGAAAGTGTAAATGTCAGCATGATGTGAACAATTGTTTTTACACAATTGAATGATGTCGACATGGTCATTTGGAAGTTTATCGAACCCATCTAGTATAAACAGCAAATTACTTTGACGACTCGTATTAAACCTGACCGATATCACGTTTTCACCATCGATGTAATTAAAATAATTAAAGTAAAAATCAAGTATTTTCCAAGATAAAGAAAAAGACAATTCCTAATGTTTCATGTATCTCGTGACTGAAAAACTATATAATTGGTTTACTGAACACACTGTCTTCAGGAAGATTGATTCTCGGGCAATCGATATTAAAAAATGACAATTCGCCTACAGTATCTGTTTGAGTTGCATGTTTTCCTTGAATTGGTTCAAGCAATGCAGTATATAATGTTGCATATCTTTATGCCATTTTGTAGACTACGTCTTCACAGAAATAGTGTTATTGTCTTCATCAGCTACCCTTTTATTGGACGTTATTTTAGTTATTGCCACAAAGTTGTTATGACTTGATATAACATTGCCACATGGGCTAAATTCTTTGGCTTTCAGAATAGCTTTTGATATGTAGTAAAGATTCTATGGCTTTCTTTATTACAGACTTATACATCACTAGAAGTTGAAACGAATAATTAACTGACTTAGTTCAAAGCACGGAAAGTTAAAGTAAATATTTATTTGTATAAATTAAGTAGTACAGAGTGTACAAGTTGATTATAAAATAAAGTGTTAAAACTAATGATTTGTTTATCCAAAAATTGTTGTTTAAATATTATCTTAATATGTAAAAAGTCTCTTAGAATAAACCCTAAGGGTTTAACAACATGCCAAGGAGCAGTATTTTCTAAAAAAAACCTTTTCAATATAAATTAACAGCTTCAGTGCCAGGTCGTACTCTAGATAAGTTTTTTTTATGTACCCTCAGTATGTATGCTGGCACCACCATTCTATCACACGTCCTATTCAGTGGGAAACCATGGCCTTGATACCTCTGTTGTGCTTGACTCACTTCTCGTCTGTAAGAGTGAATGTTGTACTTACTTGACATAATTATTGTAACATAATGGAAGAGTGAATGCTGACTGTAAGAATCATGTCGAGATGAAATAATTGTAAATATAGGCAGTATGAATTCATAATGTTAGAATGGTGTAAAATATTACGGCATTACGAAAGGTTGAAAGCTTTAAGAATGATTTAGATATGCTTAGTTAGCAGTTCATCAAAGACATCTAATACGAACAGCAAATTAGGTCTTAGGTTCATATCAAACTAACCTTTATTGTGTTGTATGAAAGAGTAAATGCTTAAGTTTAGCATGATGTCGACATGCTCAGCTGACAGTTCATCAAACCCATCTAACATTAATAGCAAATTACGTCTTTAGTTCGTATCAAACTATTCATTATTGTAATACAATGGAGAGTGAATGCTTAGGTTTAGACTGGTGTCAATATAATCAGTTGGTAGTTCATCAAACCCGTTTAGCATTAACAGTAAATTAAGTCTTCAGTTTGAATCTAAGCTGACTGATAACGTTTTTGCACCACCAATGGCATACAACTTAATGTAAAAAATAAAGCATTTTCAAGATAATGAAAAGGATAACTATTAATGTATTATGCATTTCAGAAAATGCCGACGACTGGTTATCAGAAAACACTTTCTTCATGCAGAGTGATTCTTAGACTATGGTTATTTTTAAAATGACAATTAGCCAAGTCTTGATGAAGTTTAATATCTCCGGAATTAGTAAAGGCAGTGCAAATTAAATTACATGTTCCAAAAAGTCACTGTGATTTCAATCCTTTTTTAAAAATTTTTTAATAAAGTGTGTGTCCCAAACCTAATCCACATGGGCTGAAATCGTTGGTTGCTAGACTATTAATACACATCAGTGGTGTTTTAGGAAAAAATTAGCATTCTTGAATGCTAACTTAAGTCGTAGGCCATTACTGTAAACATTAATAGATCCCCAAATTCAAACACAAATTTAATCATGGATGAAGGGATACACGTGTGTAAAAACAATAACAAAATTTATTTCCCAGAGTCCACAAGCTGTCTGCATCCATTTTTCAGCTGGTCAGGTGGTGAGTTTTACAATTTTCTCCAAAGGAGTATTTTAAGGTTCTATTAGGTAGCCTACCGACATTGTTTTAATATTTTTTGTAGTTCCTTTGAAGAAGTTTCCTCTGGAATGTAGTGAAAACTTGCGGGTTTTAAAATATTGTCAGAGAAGTAATGAATGTACTACCATGACTGAAAAAGACTGTTAGTATTTTCTTCATTCATGTTACACATGCACGTTATTCAGATGTAATAAAGTTGAACCGAGAAGGAACTACTTTCAGAACGTTCAAATGTAATAAATGCGAAATGATAAAACTTGAAATTGTGATGAAAGAATGATGTCAAGATAATTAATGTGTAAAGCTTGAAAAGGAATTCATGCTTTTAATAAATTGCATATTATAAAGAAATTATAAAAAATCTCAACGATACGATGTTGACAGTATAAATAATGTGATAAGATGGAAAGTGAATTCTTGCTTATAGAGTAACGTAGAGAGGTAATTAAAGTAAAACGACAAAATGAGGGAATTATTGCTGTTGAAATAATTTCAGAATAATATGATATGATGGAAATTTAAAACCATACAAATAGAGGGATGTAAAAATGTAATAAATGTACAAAATTGGAAGAATGGATGGGTACTGTTATAGTCATGCAAGAAAATTATTGTGATAAAATGGAGGAGTGATTTAATCACTTTAAAATTAGGAAGACATGTTCAATTGGCAGTTCATCAAAGCCATCAAGTATCAACAGTAAATCAAATGTCTACGGATTGTTTCTAAACCTGCATGATAACATTTTTACACCATAAACAATATTCAGATAATTTATGAAAAAAATTAAGCATTACCCAAGATAATCCAAACGAATATTCCAAATTTTTATGTATTTCGTGCCTGAAAAACTAATGGATTGGTTTTCTGAACCCACTGTTTTCATGCAGAATGATTCCCAGACAATGAAAATATTTAAAATGGTAATTAGCTACAGTAATTGTTAGAATTTCATGTTTTGTTTAAATTGTTTCATGAAATCTATTTCTTACCTTTGTATGACATACTCAATTGACAGTTCATCAAAGCCATCAAGTATCAATAGAGAATCAGATGTCTAAACCTGAATGATAAACGTTAGACACCATCAACAGGATTCAATGCTTTCATGTAAAAAATAACACTATAGGATTGGTTTTCTAAACACACTGTCTTCATGCAGAATGATTTACCAGCTATGGATATTATAAATGATAATTAGCAATTAGAGTTGCATGTTTTGTTTAACTTGGTTCATGCATTATATTTCTTACTTTTTTATCATATTAAAAGAATTTCATTTTTAACTTAATGCGAGTAGTCAGAAAAATGTATACTGTCAAAATTATATGAGGTGAAATAATGAGAAATGATTTAGCAATATTAGAATGAAGGAGAAAGTAATTCATGAATGGCTAAAAAGGGAATTCGTGGTGTTACACGGAAATAAGTACTGCGCGTGATGGCAGTGTGCATGTAAAAATGATACGAAATAATTATTTTGAACTATCCAAGAGTATACATTTATACTGTTAGAATGATATCAACATACTCAATTAACAATTCATGAACGCCATCACGTTTTAAAAGTGAATAAATTGTCATTGTATTGTACATGATGTAGTCATGTAATTATTGTTAAATAAGCAGAAGTGACTTAGTGCTTTCAGAATAATGTTTAGATGAAAAAAAACTGTTAAATTATATAGATTCCTGATGAAAGAATAAAGTTGAGTTAATTATTGAGAAAAAATGGAAAAGGGGAATTGCTCCTGTTACAATGAAGTCTAGATGTTCTTGTATGCAACTTTAAAATCCGTCCACACTATTACTATAACAAGCTGATGGAAAAGTTAATTCACTCTGTTGGGGGATTTTGAGACGTAACAATTGGCAAATATTGGAAAAATGTATTCATACTGTTAAAGGGTGTTGGATGTTTACTGGGACACACTGAAATCATATTTTTAGAATGACGCCAATGTGCTCATTTGGCAACTCATCAAAGCTATCTAGGATAAATAATAATTTTGTAACACACTAAACTCATACTTTTATGATGATACCGATGATCTCAATTGGCAGCTCATCAAAGCCATCGAGGATAAATAGTAATTTTGTGACACGCTGAAATCATATTTTTATAATGATGCCGATGTACTCATTTGGCAGCTCATCAAAGCCATCTAGGATAAATAGTAATTTTGTCTTCGGTTCGTATCGAAAACTGACTTACAACAGTTTTGCACGATCAGCAGCATTAAGCTATTTAATGTCGAAAATATAAAACATTTCCCAGGTAATGAATAGGATATTCCTTATTATTTTATTTGTTTCACGATTATAAAACTATACAAATGGATTTCTGAACACTGTGTTCAAGCAATCGATTCTCATATTAGGAATAATTTAAAAAATATAATTAGCCTGAAGTGTCTGCTGAGTTGCATGTTTTTCTTTTAAATGGTTTATGCAAATAATCGATTTCTCATCGTTTATAAAGTTTAGAATGCATCGCCTGTGAAATACTGACATTTTCTTTTTTCCTTTACAATCCATTAATACAGGCATTTTTAGTCGTTGCCAGAGAATTACTATGATCTGACATATCGTTTTTAATAGTTTGGAGTTGTGTCTAGAATAAAATGTGTGCAGCAAGCCTAAGCCACATTAGCCACTATATTTAGCTGTTCATACTGTTAACGGATGTTGGATATTCATTGCAACATACTGGAAGACCGAATTCATACTTTTGAATGATGACGATATGCTCATATATCAGCTCATCAAAACCATCTAGGATAAATAGAAATTTTGCCTTTGGTTTGTATTGAAACCAGATTTATAACAGTTTTGCATGACCAGCAGCATTAAGTTATTTAATGTAGAGCATATGAAGCATTTTCCAGGTAATGAATAGGGCAATACCTATTATTTTAAAGTATTTTATGATTACAAAACTGCAGGAATGGTTTTCAGAACACTGTCCTCATGCAATTGATTCTAAGATTATGAATATTTAAAAAATATATATAATTAGCCTATAGTATCTGCTGAGTTGCATGTTTTTCTTTAAATGGTTCATGCAATGAATCTATTTCTTATTTTTTATAAAGTTAACAGAGTGCATCTTCAGTGAAGGACTGACATTTTCGTTCATCCTCGACAATCCAATGATATAAGCATTTTTAGTCGTTGTCAAAGAATTGGTATGATTTTAACATATCATTTTTTATAGTTTGGAATTGTGTTTAGAAAAAAAAAGTGCACCAATCCTAAGCCATGTTGGCCGCAATATTTAGCTATGAGGTTATATAGCTTCACATTTGTACGTACTGTTTTCTGTTTTACTTTCAAACTTTCATATATTATGGTCATTATTGTTTGTCAATTAGTAGGAAAGAATTTCTACCTACATAAATCTTACGAGGCAACAAGTCTTCCAGTCTACCAACAAGTTCTCTAAAATACTTTGACGTTACTAGTCTTGCGGCAGGAATTTACTCCCACACAATGTCTTGATTTCCCGAAGGACTTCTTGCCGGACTTCAACTTGAAAACAAGTGTTTGTAATTCAGTTGCACGAACTAAAAGTTAATGAATGAGTAGTAGGGTTTGACGAATTTCGGTTTCACAAAGAAAGGTTTAAAGATGTACACATAGTACCCATCAAAGATGTACTCATTTTAACGATTTATGTCATAGCTGTAAATTCTATGAGTGATTTGTTAACAATGTTGCATTAGTATTATAAACACTATCAATATCTTTGAAAAATCGCCGTATTTGTAGTCTCTGTAGGAACATCGCAATAAAGGATAAGAAAATTAGGAATGGTACCGTTCCTTGCTAGAGCGTGATTGTGACTCTTTTTTAGTTGTTATTGACAGGAACCTGTTGTACAGGTATTCTATGTCTTTTTACAGGCAATTATTGAAGTTGTATTCCACATTTCTTTAATTCTGAACTACTTTTTCACTGTTAGTGTATAAAATTTGCCTTTAAGCAAGAACAGATAAGTCAAGGGAATTTAAAGGAGCTTATTATGAAAACAAAACGAAATAAAATCATTGTCATGCTATTTATCATGACGTATTTGTAATTCCGAATCACATTTCTTCTGATATCATGACATTAGAGCATGATTATTCTTTTATATTGTGTCTGTATGATAGATGGATTTATTTATTGTATATTGCATGCAATGTCAACAGCCTGTACGACGCATACCTTACTCTGCATTTCGTAATGATTTACTGGTATGAAATTGTCCTTACACGGTGGTTCTTGTTATGTGCCATGAGATACTAAAGTTTAAAGGAATTGGGATTTTCGTACAGTGTCAACATGTTCTTTTATAAGTTCGACTGAGCTCTCCAGCCCCCTGTGGGCTGGGGGTAGAATAAGCCCACTGTACCCCTGCGTGTCGTAGGATGTGACTAAAAGGGAACCCAAGATCACGGTTTGCTAGTGTGCCAAGGGTCTGCATGGCGGAGGGTTTTTAGTCCGTCTTGAACACTAGCAACCTCAACACTACGGTTTGCGAGTGCGCCTACGGTGTGTATGGCGGGCAGGTTTAACACCCGTCGCAAGCACTAGTCCGAAAGAGGTGAAGGGACATCCAGACAAACCGGGCCCGGGGTGGCTGCTTAGAGGATGTTTGGCGGTTTGAATCCCCTTTTGGGTTTGATTCCGATTTGCCCATTCTGGCCACTGGGCTTTTCATCCTCATCCCCCAGCATGTTGGCCGTGTGCTGCAACCTAGTAATCCGTGGAGGCGGAGATCCTGGCTTTCGGGCTTTGGCTCCTTATTCCGGAGGACGGGTGGCCTGGGCGAGCCGGCCTAAGGTCAATCGGCTATGACTTTTCGGGTCCTGTCGTTGTGGGGAGGCGGCTTGTGCTGTATCCATCTGCATCACGGACCCGAATTGTTTGGGTTATCGAGGGAGGTGGTGTGTACGGCTTCCTTGGTGGCCTCGCCTCTCGGCATGCATTGGCTGCCACCTCACCGAGATAGACGGCGGTGTTAGCTTCCTGGTGCAGGGCCCTGGATATGCGGCTTCCGGCCCTGCATCACCCGAGTGCCGCGCGGGGTTTTTCTTTTCTGGGGGACGCACCGCCGCGACTTCTTTTTGCTCTCCATGGCAACTTCTTCTCCCCCCTCCCCCGCAAAAATTTCTTCCCCCCAATATTCTTACCCTCCTCGCCGCACTAGCAAGCGCCAGAGGAGGGAACCTGAGATGGTTGGGCCTGGTGCCCAGTTACCAGACATTGGTAAGAGTCGGGACCAAGTCCCGAAGTTCTTGGTGGTGACGGGCGAGGGCCGAGATGTTACACAACTCGGTCCTTTCGCCGTCCACAAAGCACTACCTTGTGGAGGTTGAGGATGGGGCTCAGGCAAAGAGGCTTTTGAAGGCGGCTGCACTGGGGTTATGCCCGGTGCATGTGGAGCCGCATCGTACCTTAAACAGCAGCAAGGGGGTCGTGACGTGCTTTGATTTGAGGGGTCTCAGCGATGATATCATCCTGGACGAACTCAGGTCACAAGGCGTTACGGCTGTGAAGCGTTTGACGCGGAAAGGTGAGAATGGTGCCCAGCCAACTGACACCTTTTTCCTGACCTTTGATACGCCAGTTGCACCGCAGCACATTACTGCCGGTTACCTGCGGTTGAAGGTCAGGACTTATGTACCGAATCCAATGCGGTGTTTCTGCTGTCAACGCTTCGGCCACACCAGCGGCTCGTGTAAAGGTAAGCCTACCTGTGTTAGCTGTGCTCAGGCAGCCCATGAAGGCGCTGATTGTGCTGGCCCAGAGCAGTGCATCAACTGTGGTGGTCAGCACCAGGCCTCTTCGCGGGACTGCCGTGTTTATTTAGAGGAACGTCGTGTGCAGGAATTGAAGGTGAAGGACGGGCTTTCCTACTCGGAGGCCAGGAAGAAAGCTAAACTATCGGCAGCACCGATGACCAGATCTTTTGCACAGGTGTGCAGTGCGCCATTGCCTGGCCCAGTTAGTGAGTCTGCTGATTTAGCGGATTTGCGCGCTGAGCTCAGGTCTTTGTCGAGGACGGTAGGCTTGCTTGTTACTTTGTTGACCCAGCAACATCCATCTTTGCAGGGTCTTTTGGGTTCTTCAAAACCGGTTGATGCCTTGCCGTCGACATCTGCCCAGCCTGCTACTGTTCCTGTTCCTGTAACTGTAACTGTTCCCTGGCAGGTTAAGGCAGTAGTTAAGCCTCCTCCCGCCCGGAGTGCACCACAGAAAGTGTCGAAGAAGGCTCCTGCTGGTACATCCTCAGCACCACCCGTGAGGAAGTTGCCACCAGGAGAGAAGGTGAAACAGTCGTCGAACAAACAGCTTGCTGAGGGGTCCATTGCATCCCCTCCACAATTTGATCCTCCTTTACCCATGGAGCAGGGAGATATTTCCTGTTCCACTTCTCCTGGGATTTTTCCTCCTTCCGAGGACAACTTCGTTCTGGACCTCACTCCGGCTTTTGATTCGGGGGAGGATTCAGATGTTTTCGGGTCGCCCAGGGGAGGAGTTGAGGAGGATGATTCAGTCTTAAGCCTGTCCTAATGCCTGCGCATTCCATCGTTCAGTGGAACTGCCAAAGTTATCGGGCCCATGCAGAGGAGCTGCGGCTGCTTTTGTCGCATTGGCGACCTCTGTGCTGCTGCCTTCAGGAAACTTGCTTTAAGGCGTCGGATAATCCGGTTGTTAGGGGTTACTCTGTCTACCGTCTGGATGCAGACCCTGTGCCACGTGCACATGGTGGCGTTGCACTGCTGGTTCAACACTCTCAGCCGCATGCCAGTGTGCCTCTGCACACTAGATTTCAGGCGGTAGCAGTTCGAGTTTCTTTTCAATTCGATATTACTGTCTGTTCGGTTTATTTACCGCCGGATGAGGTCTTTGGGGTTGGTGACCTGGAGGACCTGGTTCGCCAGCTTCCTGCCCCGTTTCTCCTGCTGGGCGACTTTAACAGCCACCACGTCCAGTGGGGAGGACCTAATACTGACAACAAAGGCAGGATCCTTGAGGAGTGGATGCAGAGGCGGTCCGTTTGCATCCTGAACGATGGAGCCATGACACACTGTAACCTGGCCACGGGCAATTGGTCAGCGGTGGACTTAGCCTTTTGCTCCCTTGCCGTCCCAGTTCACTTCACTTGGGCTGTCACTGCCGATCTGCATGGAAGCGATCACCTCCCCGTTGTGTTGTCCACGACACAAGGGGGTTCTGTGGCTTCCAGGCCAGCCTGGTGGGCGCTTAAACGTGCTGAATGGTCAGCCTTTGCTGAGGCTGCTGTATTTCAGCGTGCGGTTGAGGACTTTTCTGATGTGGATGAACTTTCCACTCATTTCGCTGACGTGGTCCTTGCTGCTGCTCATGCTACTATCCCGCGTTCGTCCACACAGCCGCGGCGGGTTCCTGTTCCGTGGTGGACGCCTGCTTGCGGGCGGGCTATTCGGGCCCGCCGGCGAGCGTTGCGTGCATTTACGGTCATCCCAACTACTGACAACTTTGTAGCCTTTAAGCGCTGTCGTGCCCGTGCCAGGTATGTCATCCGTGAGGCTAGACGTGTTTCGTGGACAGCTTATGTTTCGTCGATCACGCGCTCCACACCTTCTCAGCAGGTGTGGCGGAAGGTGCGCCAGATCTCAGGGAGGAACGTGTCTTCCCCGGTTTCACAGCTGAAGGTGGCGAATTCCGTGATCTCTTCTGTGCCGGATATCGCCGACTGTCTTGCGTCTGCATTTGCGCGGGTCTCGAGTGATAACTATTATGATCCTGGTTTCCTCAGAATAAAGCGTAGAGAAGAGGCTCACTCTCTAGACTTTCGCTCCGACGGGCTAGAGGAGTACAATTTACCGTTCACCAGGCAGGAATTTGTTTCAGCTTTGTCCAAGTCGCATGACTCCGCCCCAGGGCCTGATGATGTTCACTATCAGCTGTTGAAACATCTGCCTCTTGCCTCCCAGCAGTTCTTGCTGGAGATGTTCAACCGTGTGTGGGCAGAAGGCTCTGTTCCGGCAGCGTGGAGGACAGCAGTGGTCATCCCGATTGTGAAACCGGGCAAAGACCCTACTGCTCCTTCCAGTTATCGCCCAATCGCTCTGACTAGCTGTGTCTGTAAACTTATGGAACGGATGGTCAGTGAGAGGTTGGTCTGGGTGCTGGAATCACGCGGATTCTTATCTGCGTCCCAGTGTGGCTTTCGACGTTTTCGGTCAACCATCGATCATCTGGTTGCCCTTGAATCGGATGTGAGGGAGGCTTTTCGCCTGCGTCAACATCTGGTTCAGGTTTTCTTTGACTTGGAGAAGGCTTATGATACGACCTGGCGTTATGGGATTCTCCGTAATCTCTATAACTGTGGCTTGAGGGGACGGATGCCACTGTTGCTTTCCGCCTACCTCTCAGGCCGTTGTTTTCGTGTTCGTGTCGGGGCGACTCTTTCCCGCCCGTTTGTCTTGGAGAATGGTGTGCCTCAAGGAGGGGTTCTTAGTGTCATCTTGTTTGCTATTGGGATCAACCCCATTGCTCAGCAAGCTGCTGTTCCCCAGTCATTGTATGCCGATGACTTCGGCCTGCGCTTTCGAGCATCTCGCATGCAGACCTGCGAGCGGCAGCTACAGCTGGCGATTAACAAAGTCCAGACCTGGGCGGTAAGTAATGGTTTCCGGTTTTCTCCGGACAAGACTGTGTGCATTCACTTTTCACATTTCACAGTGTGCCAACGAACACTGCACCCAGATCCTTGCCTGTACTTGGGGCAGGCGCAGATTCCTGTTGTCCCACAGGCACGTTTCCTGGGTCTGCTGTTCGATTCCAGGTTATCTTGGCTTCCACACTTGCGCCAACTTAAAGACAAGTCTTTGCGGGCACTTAACATCTTGCGGGTTCTGTCGGGCACTTCATGGGGTGCCGATCGCACTGCCATGTTGCGCCTCTACAGAGCCCTTGTCCGCAGCAAACTTGATTATGCGTGCATGGTGTATGGTTCGGCTAGTGACTCGACTCTCCAGGTGTTGGACACTGTGCATCACTGTGGCGTGTGACGACTGGGGCATTTCGAACTTCTCCAGTGGTCAGCCTCTATGCTGAGGCCTCGGAGCCACCTTTGGCCATTCGTCGGCGGAAGCTGGCCATTCAGTATGCTGTGTGTTTACGTGCTGTGGAATCCAGTCCTGCTTGGTCCATGGTTTTTGGGCCAGACTTGCGAGTCGGTAGACGCAGGGTGGGTAAGGGTGATTTCCGCGATAGGCTCCAGCAGTCCTGTCAGGAGATAGCCTTTGAAATGCCCACCATCTTGAGGCTTGGGGGGATGCCTGTGGCCCCTTGGCTTGTCCCAAGTGGCATTTTCATTTTCGCTCTGGCGTCCCTCCCGAAGGGTTCCACTCTACCAGCAAGGTACTTACAGGAGTTCCGGCGGCTGTGTTCTCAGTACGCCGGTTATCAGCGGCTGTTTACTGATGGGTCGAAGTCAGACGCTGGCGTGGCTTGTGCTTGTGTTTGTAAGGGAGTGACGGTTGCCCATCGCCTTCCATCAGGCTATTCTGTGTTTTCTGCAGAGCTTTTGGCTCTCGGTTTGGCGGTGGAATGGATCCTTGGCCTTCAGGGCACGCATTTCATTATCTTTAGCGATTCCATGAGTGCCCTGGAGTCCTTGGCGAATTACAATCCTCGGAACCCCTTGACACAACGTGTACAAGCTTTGCTTTCCCGCTTGCCTGGCCAGCGGAAAACCGTGCTTTTCTGCTGGATCCCGGGCCATGTTGGGATAGGTGGAAATGAGCAAGCGGATTCTGCAGCAAAAGGGGCCCTTTCTGGCCCTCTCGGAAGGGATCTCCGCCTTGTTCCCTCGGACGCTTTTCCAACTCTGCGTCTGAGGTTACACGCTTTTTGGCAAGCCTCGTGGGATGGACAGGACGGCAATAAATTACAAGCTATTAAAGGCACTGTTGAGGAATGGCACTCGGCGTGTCGCCGCAGTCGCCGTGAGGAGGTGGTGTTGGCCCGTTTGCGCATTGGTCACACTCGACTTACTCACTGTTTCCTTTTGCGGGGGGTTGACCCTCCTGAATGTTATTTGTGCCGGCGTCCACTTACGGTCCGCCACTTACTTGTTGATTGTCGCCATCTTGATGTTGTTCGTCGTCGTTTCCATCTTCCGCTTGACATTGCGCGTCAGTTGGGCGATAAGTCTGTCCTCCTGTCCGGTGTTTTTCAATTTTTGCAGGAGGTACAGATGTATGACAAGATTTAGATTAGGGGTTTGAATAACATCTCTGTAATGTGTGGTGCAGTGGCAACCCGGACCACTGCACTGTGACTGAGGTTGGCGCTAATGACCAAGTTGTCGACGCGCCATTAAGCCTCAATCCCCCCCCCTCTCCAGCTTAAAAAGAACATTGAAACTTTTCTGTTGCATTTCTTAATGGAAAAAAATCTTCGGCTTGCAAATTAACCGAAACTTTTGCCTTGTGAGTCATTAAAAGAATGTTGAAATGCAACAGTCAGAAGTAAATTATATATCCGTTATCTTTAGAATGAGTCTCTGTGGGTGTCTGTAAATGGCTTGATTAACCCATTTTTTTGTAGAATATGTGCACCACTTCGATTAGGAACAATATTTTGTATTGAACTAATGCTTAATGAATTGCTGGCAAACCAGTATATGTATGTTTTTATCTAAGGTAACCTATTCATTTGGAATGTTTTGTACATGCAAGGAAAAATCAGTTTCAGATTTGGTATCAACTCTATGCTTACTGTGATTAAATTAAAAGTATGATCTCAATTAATAATTAATGTACCTTGTTAGGCAATGATGCGGAAATTAAGTGTTGATTGAAAGTAATCTGACTTACTATAACTAAGCCATTACTGTAGGTGTAGTCTGTTATTCTTCACTTGTTAAGCACTTTTTATTGGATGTATTCACACTGTACCTCACTCAAGTAAAATTTACGCAGTGCTTTTAAAAACATGCTGCGACGTTCCAAACTTCATAGAATATATATATAAATCGCCCTATCAATTATGTTTCGGGCAATGTGCATTTATGCACCAATAAGCAGCTGTTGCTAAACACTCTAAGATGTATCACTATAGCACTGTAAGAAAAGAACTATGCTATTTTAACTTTTCCTACAATTCTTTTAGTGTCAAAGAGTAAGCAAAAAATTTTGTTTAGCCAAAACGTCTTTGTTTTTGTTTATTTAATATGATGCGTTGAAGGTGTAGCTGATATTATTTAACTTAGTTGAATGCATGTTATTTTGTTCAATTATAGCTGTTTTAAGAAAGTTAAAAGAAAGAAAGTTTTCACAGTATAATGAATCGATTATAGTGTGCAAATTGATTATAAATTATCATTTAGAAGCTCATGATTTTTTTTTAGTTTAAGCTTCAACTTCTTTTTTATTTTTATTTTATTTAGTTGTTTGATGTAACAGTTTTATAAGAAAAACCAATTGCGGTTTAACAACATGCTATGAGAGCAGTTCTTCCTTAAAGTTTATAAAAAGCTATTTTATATTGGCAGTTCGTGTAAGAATTCTGGTTTCAAAAGTCAAGTTATCGTCTTTGGATCATCCATGATGTTGTGTACTTAACCTGAATCCAGTTTTTGGAACAATGTTCAGGTGTAAAAAATGTGATATAAGGAGACTTAATTTTGGATGAAAGATTTTGTGCTTAATTATTGTAAAAAGGTGGAATACTGAATTTATACCGTAATAATAACGTTTAGATGTTCTTAGTTTGAACTGTTGAATCCCTTGTCACTATTAAATAACTTTAAGATGTAATTAAAGTGCAATGATAAAATATGGATATTCGTGTTGTTAAAATGATTTTAAAGTAATTAAAATTGAATTGATAACAAGATAAATTCACACAGCGGATTACTTCCAGTGGAATAATTGTCAAATACTGGATGCAAGAATTCATACTGTTAGATTGATGTTGGACATATTGTATTGTGACATAATGTAATAGTAAATTAATACTTTAAGAATGATGCCGATATGCTCATTTGGCAGTTCATCAAATCCATCGAGGATAAATAGTAAATTAGGTGTTCAGTTCAGATCGAAACTGGCCTATCAATAATTGTTTACCTCCAACTACATTACACAATACAATGTGAAGAAAATAAAGTACTCTCCCAGGTAATTAAAAGTGGAATTTGTTTGTTCATTGCAAAACAATAAGAATGGATTTCTGAATAAAAAGTCTTCATGCAATTTGATATCCAGAAAATGGATATTTAAAAAATAATAAGTAGCCTATAGTGTTTAAGGTGCATGTTTTTCAAAATTGGGTCAGGCAGAGCAATTATCTTTATGTCAATGTCAAATGATATAAGTACATGGAAATACTGTCACTTTTGCCAATGGCAAGTCTATCATTTATGCATATTTGGTTGTTACCAAAATGTGACTACTGTTATTTTAATATACAGAATTTTAATTTGGAGATTGAGTTGGGAATATAATGAGTATATAAACCTAAACCACAGGGCCCACAGTCTTTATCTTAGAAGATCTGAAACTTTACATGTGTTTTGACAATTCTATAGCTTTTCAAAAGTGTTATACACCTTTCCGCCCGAATTCAAATTGGAATCTGCATGAATTAAAGGTTAACAAACACGAAGTAAGGAAAGAGGACTTTCAGTTTCACAATCATAGGTTGCAAGGGGTACACATAGTACTCATAAAAGATCAACTCATATTAACGAACTGACATCTTAAAAAATAAAGCAACTGTAAATTCTATTAGTGTTTTGTTAACATTGTTACATTAGTACTGTAAACACTGTCAATGCTTTTAAAATATTTTAATATTCATGGTCTTTGTAGGAATATCGTAACTAAGGAAGCTAAGAACATCTGTTGAGCATAATATTAGGGTACTGTGACGAGCTAAGAAATAGTTTTAGAATTGACTGCATTAGTGTTAGACATACTTAATTGAAAGCCTCAAGTAAATATGTTTGCTGATTGTACTGTTATTTACAATATAACAATTGGAAGTCCATTGTGTGGATACTACGAGTGACGAGTGACATTAGGAATTAAAATGACAATTAGTAGTGGTACCCTGCCTTGCAAGTGCGCGATTGTTTTTTTTTTTTTTTTGCTTTAATTATGATTGACAGGAACTTGTTGTACCGGTGTTCTATTTATTTTGTTCTAATAGAATCCACATTTAATTATTTTTTCAATGATGTCAATATGCTCTTATGGCTGTTCATCTAAACCATCGAGGATAAGTAGCAAATAAGGTCATTGGTTTTACTATCGAAACCTGTATAAATATTCCAAATGAAGCCTGTATTCAAGAATGTCAAATTCAAGAGTCTTGTAAGTAATTTTCTGTTTAAAACTCTATTATGAATTTAAAGGGACAATTCGCTTTGCTTGGGCATGATTGTGTTTGTTTTTTGTTTTAGTTCCGATTGACAGGAACCTGTTGTGTTCTATTTATTTAGATAAAGCACAAGTGGAAAAACTATTCCATTCTTTCCTAAAACTTTTCAACAGTGTTATACACCTTTTCGCCCGAATTCAAATTGGAAGCAAATCTCGCAATTAAATTGCATGAATTAAAGGTTAACGAACACGAAGTAAGGAAAGAGGACTTTCAGTTTCACAATCATAGGTTGCTAGATGTACATATAGTACTCATCAAAGATCAACTCATATTACCGAACTGACGTCTTAAAAAAGAACAACTGTAAATTCTATTAGAGTTTTGTTAACAATGTTACATTCGTACTGTAAACACTGTCAATGCCTTTAAAATATCTTAATATTCATGATCTTTGTAGGAATATCGTCCAAGGAAGCTAAGAACATCTGTTGAGCATAGTACTAGGGTATTGTGACGAGCTAAGAAATAGTTTTAGAATTGACTGCATTCGTGTTAGACATACTTACTTAAAAAGTTAATATATTTGCTGATTGTACTGTTTTTTACAATATAATTGGAAGTCTATTGTGTGGATACTAAGAGTGACTTAAAGCTACGTTAGGAATTAAAAGGGCAATTAGTAGTGGTACCCTGCCTTGCAAGTGCACAATTGTTTTTTTTTTGCTTTAATTGTGATTGACAGGAACTTGTTGTGCCGGTGTTCTATTTATTTTTGTTCTAATAGAATCCACATTTAATTAATTTTTCAATGATGTCGATATGCTCATATGGCTGTTCATCTGAACCATCGAGGATAAGTAGCAAATTAGGTCATTGGTTTTACTATCGAAACCTGCATAAATTTTCCAAATGAAGCCTGTATTCAAGAATGTCAAAGTCAAGGGTCTTGTAACTTTCTATTTAAAACTCTATTATGAATTTAAAGGAACAATTCGCTTTGCTTGGCCATGATTGTGTTTTTTTTTTGTTTTAGTTGCGATTGACAGGAACCTGTTGTGTTCTATTTATTTTTAGAGGCAATTGTTCTAACAGAATACACCTTAATTAATTTTTCAACCTTTTTTCACTGTATATGACTGTATAAATCTTCCATATAAAGTCTTTAAGCAAGAATATCAATGTGAATGGTCTTGTAAGGAACTTACTATGAACGTAAAACAAGACAGGAATTGTTGTACTAACTTTAACTTGTCATACTATATTCTTCTGAAATTATGGCAATAGAGCATGAACGTTTTTTTTATAATTGTACCTGTGTGATTGGTGGATTTATTTATTGCAAGTGGCATGCAGTATCAATAGCCTGTTCGAAGCATAACTTGCTCAGAATTTCACAATGATTAGCTATTATTAACATTTTCTTATGTAGAGATTGTTTTGTGCTTTTTCCTTTGTTTCTAAACCGTCCATGGTAAAAAGTAAGTGGAAAGTTTCGTTTTGCATGTTTTAATGGAACTTGTTACTTTTCACATCACCAATAATGCTTATTTCTTGTAAATTAGCCAAAATTCCCATCTTGTGAATTATTAAAAGTAGGTTGAAGGTCAATAATCACAATTAAGTTAATTTATCAGTATTCTGTAAGCGATCATATGTAGGTTTCTATAACTGGATTGATTTATTACTAAAATGGTTGGTAAAATATGTGTAGCACTTCGATAAGCTAACATTACTTTGTTTGTACGCAAGTCTTAAAGAGTTATTGACTATCCGTCTAGCATCTTTAATATTCATATAAGGTAAACCATTCGTTTGCAGTGTTTTGTACATGCAAGGAAAATAAGCTAGGGACTTTGATATGTAATAATTGTTCAATATTGGAATCATGAATTCATAGTGTTAGAATGATGTTGACTTATTGTTGTGGCAATGGAAAATTGCTTCCAATTTGTCATCATAACTAGCCATTATTGTGACAAATGGAAGAGTGAATACTTATGTTGAGAAAGATGTTAACACATTCATCATGCCCATCAAATTCATCTATTATTAACAGCAAATTATACCTTCCGTTCGTATCAAACTAACTATTATTGTGTTATAATGAGGATTGAGGAGTGAGTGCTTAAGTTTAGAATGATGTAGACATGCTAATTTTGCAGTTCATCAAACCCATCTCATATTAACAGCGAATTTTGTCTTTGGGTTGTATCAAACTAACCATTACTGTTACATTACAGAAGAGTGAATGTTTATATTTAGAATGATGTCGACATGTTCGTTTGGCTGTTCATCAAAG